>JAGDQP010008327.1:0-63419 GCA_022664845.1 Lepisma saccharinum | reverse complement strand
TAACTCTTGAACCAAAGTATTTATCTTGAATAAAGCAATTTACATCCAGTGCGATATACCATTGTGTTGTTTTAATAAGTTAGCTGGACTGTGCTGAATAATACTTCGATTATTGGTTATTGATTATCAGATGAGATTTAGAATATAATTAATTTCTGAGAGCGGAAATATCGCCTGTATGTGCCAAATGATTCAATGAACTTCTAACCATATTAATACTTCAGTGTAGTTCTAACTGATGAATATTGATGTTACTTTTGCTTTTGAACTAATATGAGATTTCTTGAGAAGACGCATTACGTTTGGTTTGATTACTTTTGGTTATGTCTAGAACTTAGAAGTGAATCTCAACGTGTCCTTGGACAGAGTCAAGAGCTAAAGGTTTGAATAGGTGAAGGAGGATATATTTTGAATGTTATTTGGAAGTTGAATATTGTCTTTTGTTTTTCGTTGCGCAGAAGTATAGAACCTAGCTTAGAAGCAAAGTCCAATATTGGTTTAATGATTTGACTATGGAGGTGATGGTTCAATTTTTAAATAACATAAAATTTGAAGTTTGAAACATTGCTGTCTGTGTTTTACTCAAAGTTATCCCAATATTGACGGTCACTAAAACACTCTTAGCCAGAGAGGCGTTTCTCTACAGTGACATTTGTGTCTAAGCTTTGATCGAGTCTACATTGATAGAAATATGATTTTAATTGTACACGTATTGTGTTTTGTCTGCTTTGGACATTACAATAACTCACTTCGGGTTGCTAGACATCGCAAAATGTTTATAGAAGTGCTTGTCTGATTTATTTGCAAGGAAATTAGTTATAAAGCACACATATGCAAAATATTGTTCAATAGCTCTGTACCTTAAAGTGCTCGATAAACTGTACAACGAAGTTCATGGAAGAATGATTCATACGAGCTCACGTACATAGTGATCACGGTTTGGTAGTAATACTACAGTTAAGTTACTTCTGCCGCCAATCACTAGACACGCCATGTTGTAGTATTGAAGTTTAGCTACTTCTGCCAAACGCCTACAAATGTCACGTTTTGCATCTCAGTTAGCCATGTAACATACTTAAATGTGCGCAAAACTCTAAACACAGGTCCTAATGCACAGGGGTACACGTACCGAGAGGCCGTAACTTGTTTGGCTTAGCAAGCGGAAGGTCTTAGAAACGAAACGAGCGGCCTTCTTCCTGACAGTGTATTCTTCAGTCACACTAGGCAAATGGATAAAGCTCGAAATATGTACGGTATAGACCACTCACTCATCCGCAAGTAATTAACACTTCTATGGTCTCCAGCAACTCAAAATGTGTTGGGAGAAGCCATCTTTCATAAGTATTTACATAAATCCATGCCCGATTTGATCAACACATACGAATCTAGTGCCATGCGAAAGGAATACTAATGGCGCCGCTTCGGGTTATAGATGCCTATGTTGCTACACAATTCACTGACAAGTCAGCTTATGTTTTTTGCATTATAAGCGATGAAGATCACGCTTAACACCGACATCATATGCCTGACCCCAACGCTGAACCAGCGAAATAGTTTCGATCACTTTTCTTTTTCTCAGTCTCCATGCGCAAGCAGATAAACAATCCCGCGTATGCCCTACTTTTCATTCTTTTCAGTCTCATATCACACCTCAATGCCTGACGTTTTTTAATTTGCGTTCCAAACAACTGCAAACATGACATATTTCCTGTATTTTTTAGATTTCTTTAGTTGACCTGAGCTAAACTTAATTTTTAACGTTAAATGTATTTCTTCTTATTTCGGGTGAGTTCAATGCCGAATCTAATCCAGAATCATGGGACTAATGTTCATGAATCTGACTTATTTTTGGCATTTAGGCATCTAAGGCTCAATCCGAAATAGCTAGGTATGGGGAAGTGTAGGTCAGGGCCTAAGTTAAAGGTGCCATGCCGGCATTTGGCTGCTATGATTGACGAAAAGTCCTGGACTGAGGAAATAATTAGGATCATATGTTTGCTTTTTGGACTTATTATTTTTGCAGCCGGAAAATATTTTTTTATATATCAACCTTGTTTGACTACTTGTCAGTTCAATATTTTCCACAGAACTGTGTCATGCAATTGTGCTTATCTGTTTCAGACACCGAACATATAAGATAATATATTTATTTCTGAAAGAAGAAAAGTCAGCTATTGACATGCATCACTCAAGGTTTTTACCACTCTGGAAAACGGAATACTCAGTAAATTTTATAAATCTGGAAGAGCACATCCCGGCAAGGCGGAGGTCGTGAGTTCGATTCCGACTGCTGATCGGATTATTTTAATGTGTTAAAAATCCTCTGTTTTAGATATCTTTTTTGTGAAATATGAATAATGTAGAAGATGCTTGGACTGGGTGGCGGTAGGATTAACAATATATCACTGCATATTATTAACATGTTTGACTATGGTAAAAACTCAGGGAATTAAAAAAAATATGATGGAAAACCTTAAAAACACAGGGAATTTCAAGTCACAAAATTAGTAGACACAATGTTACAAATTTTGTCCATACCTGTACCATTCCAGCTTTTGCCTGGTGTAAATGAGAAAACTCAGTCAGATGAACGCTAGGGTCGTTCCCAGGACCTTTCGATTGGTAATCCAACGATCTACCAATTGTTGGTAAATTACGCTAGCTTAGGCTAAGTATTACAATGGAGCAGCTTCCGAAGGAATGCAACTGACATCTTGCATTAAGGTGTATGAATTTAGAAATCTGATTTTTAGCGTTTTGCATTTAGGATATTACTTTTTAAAAATAAATACATAGTATGTATGGTTAATCCAGGAGAAGACGGAATGACCTGTATGTAAGGAAATTGATGAACCAAAGGAGACGGCGATGCCTAAAGACAATGGAAAAGTGGACTATACTTGGAATTCACTGTAGCCTTCCTTTATGTTAAAGTACGTGGCTTAAGTGATTTTCTTGTGTCGGTCTACTTATCTTCGAACATTTACAGTGAATAGGAAAAGAATGTGCTGATGGTGTTACAACTAGTAAGTGTGATATTATTTAACTCATTTCAGTGTTATTTCTTAAGGATATTGGAAGATATTTAGGTTTTATGATCACTGTTTTCCAGTCTGTATCGTAAAATATGTCTAAACGTACTGCAAACTATATATCGTACATATAAGTCCAAACTTATATCGTAATTACAATATTTTCATATTTCCTGCCAATTTCCACGGGTTGTAGTTTAGAGACGTGGGTTTCAAGTCACATCTCGTGGATTTTATAGATCTTGTTAAGAATTTGCAATGCTCGCTTTGAACTCTAACAAATCTTTATCAGTGTTTCCCAACATCCTCCTAATTATCCACGAACATACCACTGCCACATCCAGAAAATGAAAGAACAATCGTATATATCATTTCTTGTTCTATCTTGTATGTGCATACAATTCTTGTTTTCCATTAGAGTTCCAGCAAACCTAAATGCTGGATATTTTACGTGGAACTAGCAAATAACTCCAGCCAAACATGCTTGAAACAGCATAGAAATCCACCAAATAAGCTGGATTTTCTTGCTGGAACAGTACATAAATTCACCAAAACATGCTGTAAACAGCATGGTAGTCCATCGAATGATACTGGAATTCCATGCTGGAACCAGCATCGAAGTCCATCAAATATAGCTTGAATTCCTTGCTGGAACCAGCATAGAAGTCCACCAAATATTGCTGGAATTCCTTGCTGGAACCAGCAAAGAACTCCATCAAATGATGCTGGATTATCCAGCAACACATGGTGGAAGTTGTTCCAATTACCAGGAAAATTGCTGGAATTTTTTGCTGGTCCAGCAAAGATTCTTTGCTGGATTTGGTTGATGGAAAAACTACAGTTTTTGCTGGTCCAGCAATTATTTCCAGCAAGAAATTTCAACCTGGGTAACATCTTATATATATATAAGATATATAAATAAATCACAGCCATATTCAATCCACTAGTGGATGAGGCCTCTCCCCGAAGGGAGGAGTTGGTCTACTACTCCCACGCTGACCAGACGGGTTGGGAGAGGAGAGCCGAAGCTCTCACTGTGATCGCCACTGTATTTATTCACAGCAGCTCCCCAATTGTCTTCACGATGCTGGGTCAACAACGAAATTTTTGAGCCCCCACCGGGAATCGAACACGGGACCGCTCGCACTGAAGTCGAGCGCGCTACCGACTAGGCTACGCTACGCTACGCAGGAGCTCATATAAGATATATATATATATATATATATATATATGATAAAAAGTAAGGAAGATACAGCGTATTTCGTCTCTCTTCCTCTACAGCACGTCTACGATATTAATAAGCGAAATATTGCCAAAAAGTATATGAAAATTAGTGCTGTGCACGCGTGTGTCCTTATTTTTCTACGGAACAAATACGCTGTAAATATCTTTCTTACCTTTTATCATAAATTTACCTTAAATTACCCTTCCGGCTTTCCACTGTATTAGTATATATATATCCACTGTATTAGTATATCAATATCGAAGTCCTGTGACTCAAGATTCCAGCGGTATAGTCTGGCGTTCATATTCTTAATATTCCTGAAATGTAGCGTTTTGTGGTCAGTATAAACTGCGTCTTCCTAACAAGATGGATTTCCACTTACGAATAGTATGGACAAGTGAAAGAAACTCTAATTTCGTGATAGCATACCGCTTTTGTTCCGGTCGCAAAAGTTTGGTTGCGAAACCCAATACATGTATCTTTTCATCGTATTCTTAATACAAGGCTCCAGCTGTTGAAATTATACCTGTATCCAAGAGGAGATAAAATTCATAGTTTAAGTTTGGATGCTCCAGCATTACATTGTTACACCAAGCAGATTGGAGTTTTCGAAAAGAAATTTCATGCTCTTATTCCCATGACCATTTTCTTTGATTTTTTCAGCAAGTCGTACAAGGGTGTAGCGATCTCCATAAAATTTGGCTGAAAACGCATGGCCCAGTTAAAATTACTAAGGGTCAGTTCTACAATCGACCGCTAAACTTCTAGTCAGCGCTACGTTGAGGTCAAGTCTGATTTTGACCAATGAGAGTTGGCCTTAACTTAGGCCTGACTAGAAGTTTAGCGGTCGATTGTAGAACTGACCCTAAATACTCTTTGTAATTCTTTTAATTTATTAGCGTACTAAATTATTGTCTAAGTTCAATTTGAGATGGGTTTTTCCTGATCCCTTTTGATGATATTATGAAGCCAAGAAACAACGTTCCGGTACTCACAACAGAACTCTTCACATTTAAAGTCATATTATGTTTCTTCAATCTATCTAGTACTTGATCTATCAAAGAACAATGTTCTTCCCAAGTCACGCTTATAATACAAATGTCATCGATGTAGGACACAATTTTACTAGCTAACTCGAATCCGAAGACTTTTTGAAGAGTGGTTTGCAACGTAGCGGCTCAAGTTTTACACCCAAATGTTACATTAAAAGTATACATTTGCTCTTCGAATGAGAGACCAATAAGGTTTCTACTGTCCTCACAAAATACTAGTTGGCAGTAGCTTTCGTTGAGATCCAGCGCTGTACACAATTTTACTCTGTGAAATTTTGGAAGTATGTCTTCGATTCTTTTAGCCTTTAATGGATTCAATGTGACGGCTTTATCAAAAGTACATAGGTCAAGACATACTCTAACCTTTATCGTATCTTTTTTCTTAACAACAACAATGGGTGCGTGGCTGACAGAAATACCCATGTGATATGACTCCCAGTTGCAACCATTTGGCAATTTGTTCTCTCACTTGATCACGATAAACTTGTGGAATTAAATATGGTGGTTTGACTATTGGTTTATCAGTATTTAACGGTATTTTGTAACATCCTGGAGTACATTGTCCAGGAGAATTTGTATAAGCGGAGCGATGAGACATTAAAGCATTGTATAGTTCTTCCTTTTTTGTGCATCAATGAGAGTGCTTGCGACCTCTCTAATATTCTCGACAGTCGCATTTTTTATTTTCAAAATGATAAAGCTGTACATTGGACAATCTCGGGCTAGTACTTCACGATGTATTTCTTTTGCACTATTGAGTAACTCATCTTCTCAGAAGGCAAAATCTTCGATTTGAGGCATTTTTAAATTTTGCAAACCGTCAATGTCCTCCCTGTCAACCAGTGTCTTACGGGCGTCACTGTATGTATCTGTAATTTTCTCATTATCTTTATCCCATATGTCACGAATTTCAGAAATATGATAACTGAGAGGAGGAAGGGAAAATGTTTCCTATTTTCTTCGGAACTGAATGTGATGGGGCACTGGCATACTTCAGGGCCATCAGTTGTGTTACCACCATCATTATCATTACTTCTTTCTTCATAGTTCAATAAACTGATTCTCGAAGTTTCACATCATCTCACGTCCTGAAAAAAATTTTTAGCCATTACCTCGGGATTTTCAGTTCCATCCCTGACAGGAATCTTTGTTGGGGTAACTGTGATGTCAAGAACAACTTGCTGACGATTGAAATCTAGGGTCGCTTTCGCAGCTTGTTTTTTTTTTTTTCTTTCGTTTTCCTGAGTAATCGACGAGGACAACGTCGCTCATTTTTCTGACAGTGGGAATGATGCAATCATACTTAAACGCTCCCAGAACGACTGGTCAATCTGTGAGGTAACCGCCCCCAGAATCCAAGATGGCGTCGATACGATGGGTTAAGACCGTCACAGTACAACATTAGTCGGTATCTCTTCATTCCTGGAAATTTCCTCAATACTGTCAAAAATTATTCGCTTCATCCGATATTATGTACTGCCAGTCTTTAAAACTAACAATAGTTGATTCCTATTATCTTGTACTTTGATTCCACATTTTCAGTTTTAACAGTAATCTCATTGTCCGGTGGAATAGGAGCATGGTCATATCCTGAACAATTCTGAACATGGAATCGTCCAGCAAGCTTCTTAACTTTTTATTGAGGGGTGGCTGTGGTAAATTACCAGCTGACGGTCCGAGAAAATTCCGCGCATCCCCGTCATACCTTCCCCTGCCCCTAAGGATCCACCTCTAACGCATTAATGATTTCTATTATTGTTGTTATAGAAATTCTCTCTATTTTGGTTTCCTGTATGGGATCCTGTGAGTCACTGTCCGTGGACGGTTTGTTAGGTTACTGGGCTGAATCCCAGGACTTGTCCATTTAGATTCTTGGGATTAGAATTTTTGAGATATGTCATATTGTTTCTGCTTCTTTTTCTTTCGATTCCATCCCGATAGTTTTTTGTCTGTGGGACGTTTTGGTTTGAAATTATTAACGTTTTAGTGTGGTCAGTAAGTGTATTAATTTGTAAGAATCGTGCATTTCTGGCTACCAGTACGGAAATTGGTCCGAGTGATTAGTGTAACGTGAAGATAGGAAAACTATCGGGAGACAGCTTCTCAGTGTGTTTTGTGAGACTATGGGCGCCATCTTGGAAATGGCTGACTTTTCATAACTTTCGCAAATTTTATCCAATTGGCACCGTGTTTGGTTTCTAATTAACAGGCGGAATGCGACCAAGAAAAGTGTCCTTTGATAGATTTTGAAAAAATGCATTATTTGGAATCATGCATTACAATGAATTGCTATTTTAATTCATCACTTTTTGGTGTCATAGGGCGACCACCACTTTTTGTGTTATGTCAAAATCATTTGTTGTGTAATTTCGGTGATTCTACACCAAGCTATCCGATTGCATTTTGGATGTCACCTTCGAATAACAGGACGATATTCCTACCAATCTTATCTTCCCGAAGACCTGAAAGGAAAGCTATAAGCTGCTTGTTGAGCGGAGAGTTTTTTAAAGTCTTGTTGAGTGGAGATGAAAGTCGGTCAGTAAAATCTGGCTTCACATTGACAGTTTGGATACAGGAGTGACTTCGCTGTCTAAAGAAAGGTTTTCTGTGTCATATCACTGACCCATATACAAAGTTCTGAGGGTCGGCGTCGAACTTAACTTGGCTCTTCACCTTTCTACGGAAGCTGATGTAACAACATTTATGGTACTTCGTCTCAAGCGCTATAATTCCCTCATCGTGTTGAATCAGCATTGACGAAACATCTATTGTGTTAAATCGCCGAAATCAACAGTTTGTTGTGTTGATTTAACACAAAAAGTGGTGGTCACCCTGGGACAACGAAAAGTCTTGAATTAACACTGTCATCTTTGTTGTGTGTATTGCTTTATAATACATGCATTCTTCACTTACAATGAGAGTTACAAAAAGTGTAGTAGTCTACCTGAAGACATTGTACTATTCCGCAATATAAACTTCTACAATCGAACGTGTACATAATATATCTTTCATTATTAGCTAGTCTTTCTCTTCAATGCACATGAACATGATTTAAATATCGCGTGTTGGCGCAGCGTGTACAGACTATCACACATAAACGTTAAGGAGCTACATGGATGAGGATAGCAGGAGACCGAGACATGTGGAGAGAAAAGGGGAGGCTTTCATCCAACAGTGGATAGAAAACGGCTGAATACGATGATCAGAAAGATTATAGATGGACTGTATACTTTTGAACATACAAGTAATTTTAGGTCTTGTAATTATTACTTTAATGCATTAATGTGATGTTTCTTTGCAATTTATTATGTGTTAGTTTCAATGTCCTTGGTGATATTCTATTGCATCGTAACTGAGTATCTAAATTGATATACGAAATGCATTTTGTGCAAACAGATCAATCAGTAACGTCCTAAAAAGTTAAACATCTGCAACGCAACCCATCTCCACAGGCAGTTCCAGAAGAACCCGCACCGCTACTTCATCCTCACATACATCTCCAGCAAAACTAGCACTTCGTTCTTCAGTATATCCAAAGAATTAAAAAATATTTTGTGACGAAAACTCTGCCGTTGCGTTTTGGTTTCAGCGAGCACACTGGGAATTGGACTAAAGATATATGGAGTTGGAAGACGACAGGCTGTTGCAGTAATATACATACACTGGCATGTATGCGCTTGAGACGAAGTACCGTAAGTGTTGTTACGTCAACTTACTTAGAAAGGTAAAGAGCCAAATTAAGTTCGACGCTGACCCTCAGAACATTATATATGGGTCAGTGATATGACACAGAAAACCTTTCTTTAGACAGCGAAGTCACTCCTGTATCCAAATTGTCAATGTAAAGCCAGATTTTACTGACCGACTTTCATCTCTACTCAACAAGCAGCTTATAGCTTTCCTTCCAGGTCTTCGGGAAGATAAGATTTGTAGGGATATCGTCCTGTTATTCGAAGGTGACATCCAAAATGCAATAGGATAGTCTGCGATTCTTTCAGTGATGGTATACCCGTATATCTAGCGCAATTTGCCAAAATACTTCGGAAATAATTATTGAAGGAAGCAAAGCTTGATGGTTCCTTAGATGACGACTTTACTTCCGCACGTAACGACTCTGAAATCGTCGCTATGTTCATAAGAATGCTTTTGGAAAGAGGAGGAGCAGATGATCCCCGAGCGGTTGCAGATGAGCCATATTCCTAAGTACGCCGCGAACATCAAGATCTAATAATATTCAAGATGGTGAATCGGTCGCGATTAGGGTCCCCGAAATCACAAAAGCACCCCACTGAGAGAGAAACAATTTTATGTTGGTGCATGCACACACATGACAGAGGCAATTGGTTGACAAACTTCACAGTTTTTGTCTGTGTGGCACAATCGTTTTCAAGAAATATAATCGACCAACAAGTTTTGTAACATGTTTTCTGACAGGGATGGCGTTGTCTGTCCACCTACTCTTCAGAGGAACTTCACCACAGCAGCCGCAGTGGACAACATTGACTATAACCCTTACTCTAGTACGTCTTCACAATCCCCCCACAGGATTGGCATTTCCATAATTCAATACCCTACAGAAGCAACCATGAAAAAGGTTTTCATCAAGTTGTGCAGAGGAGTTTACGGACGAGATGACTCCACATCTTCCATCGTCTTACTCGGAGCTTCCTCCAACTCCTAGCTGTGTCGAAGCGAGATCTCAGTATCAAGTTTTTGCAACGACGTTGAACCCGCCACAGTGGAACTACAAACCATTCAAGACACGCTGAACAGACCGCTGTTTATGTGAAAACTCGACTAGCAGTCTTACCTCTCCTGCCACAAGACGTAAACTCGTACGCTACAGTACACAATTGCATGGACATTATTGTACGGACTACTAAAAAGCTGAATCCCACGCAAATTCTGACCTTGCTGCCGGTCAGTCCGTCAACACCATAGTTATACAAATTAAATGGAAATACCCGGAATGGCATGGTAAGGATAAGGTTATAGTAGTGGCCACCGGCAGTACTCTATAACTTGAAGGACTTAGGTACACCACAAGAGATATGGGAGATAATACGAAATTACTTTAGTGAAAGGAAAGTGGTAGTGGAAGGCACGGGTGAAAACGTTCTTATAACACCGGAAAGGGGATGCCCGCAGGGGTCTGTCTTGGGACCGCCTCTGTGGGATATAGCAATCCAATCTTGCCTTGAGGAATTAGCTGAGCGAGGAGATGTGTGTGGTGTGGTTGCATTTGCGAACGATGTCGCAATCGTTACATCAGGTAATTCAAGAAATCAGATTGAAGAACGGGTGGGGGCAATACTGCGTGCTCTGGACGATTGGTGCTCTAACAATAAGCTTAAACTATCAACAACTAAAACAAAGTGCATGTTATTCGGAAAGAAACTAAAAAGGGACCCCTTGATCTACCTACGAAAACAAAAAATCAAAAGAGTTCAAAAGCTTTAAATACCTAGGAATTATAATTGATGAAAATCTTAACTTTAATGAACATATAAGAACACAAAGAACAAAGGTACAAGGTACAAAAATCAACCACAATCTTATTTCGATTGCACAGAGGAACTTTAAATTAAATATTTCTCAAATTGGCATTTATCAGAGCTCTAGCTAATTATGCGGCAAGCGTGTGGGCACACAGATTGTTGGCAAATAGAAAACTGACTAATTCTTATAACGGGGCCCAAAGGAATGTATTAATTAGACTTAGTGGAGCCTATAGAACTACTCCTGATCTGGCAATGACAGTTATTATGGCATCACTTCCTACCAGTTTAGATGTTGTAAGGAAAGCAGCAAAATATTGGTTAAAGAAGAAGAACCACCTAGAAGTGGAAAGTCTTCTCGGTAGACATGTAGAAGATATCTCGGAACTGCAGGAAGCGATTATCGAAAAATGGCATCAGGAATGGCAAGCAACATCAAAATGCCAAAGACTTAAAAACTTCATCCCGAATATCCAAATGAGACTGGAAAACAAGAACTAAAACCAACACGTGGCCTTGTGCATTTTCTTACGGGCCATGGGCCCTATAGGAACAAATTGTTCCAATTCGGATTAATAACTGACCCTAATTGCCAGTGTGGAGAAATTGATACTCGGGAGCACGCGGTCCTTTGGTGTCCCTTGCAGGAACAAAACACCCTTATTGAGGAAAGACGCTCTATCACGCAAATTCCAATATATGAAATACTACATAATGGCGACTACTTAAGTATACTAAACAATATTACTGAATACACCTCGACTTTAGAAGGAATGTGTAAGTGATGACCGATTGTGGGATGATTGTGTCCCAGCAGCATTAGGAACTCCTGTGCCGGAAAACCGGCAATGAGCTGCTGGAAGTGTGTTTGAACTGTAGTGTGTGAGTGAGACTGGAGTTGGAGAGCCAACACCAGGTCTGAATGAATGGACTGCTGGAATCCAGCAGATCCGGAATCCGGAAACGACTGTGTGGAGGAGTGGATGCGTGTTCATGTTACGTGCGTGTGTCGTGAATAGTGTGTGATACTATACAGGATAAATATTAGTGGATAATCTTAGTGCTTATGTATAAGGACAAGCTATCATCAATTATTCATACTAATTTCACACAGGGGAACCACGAGAATTCATACAGGTGAAGAGTAACGCATAGAATCTGGATATCTTCATCGTACCAACAATCTCATACACGGGAACTACGAGAATTCATACAGGTGAAGAGGAATGCATAGAATCTTTACATCTTCATCGTACCAATAATCTCACACAGGGGAACCACGAGAATTCAAACATGAGAATTCATACAGGTGAAGAGGAATGCATGGTATCTGGATATCCTCATCATACCTACAAAAAGAGAATTCATTAGATGGAAACTTGATGGATGGACACTTTATAACGAACTGCTTCTATCCTATATCTTTGTCATTTCCTTTCTTCTACTTTCTTCCTTTTCTTGTTTGTCATCCCACATAGTTATGGTTTTACGTCCTACTTATGATTCTTATCAATTATCGCAAACAACTTAGAAGAATTCACACAGGTAGCACCAGAATTTTCTTATTTCTTCTTCCATTTTCTGAACTCTCTAACTAATTTTCAATTTCATTTCAATATTTTATTCCTATTACATTGTTTTGGAGAAGAATTCATCAATAATTAATCAATTATGGAACTTACTCGGCCGCAGAGTCTGCGGTCGGAAAAGCTGTCACGGTGGGGGCACTGAGTACTCTGAGTCTCCGTCGCGCCGCAAGCGGGTGAAATGCCGGAAATTGGTACCATCACCATCCAAACTAGGGATGCTTTACCTCTCATTGAAATACCATTCACAATTATATGTAAATAACAGTATAAATAAATAAAAAGCTGTGTTCCTCTAAATAAGTTTCATAATAACAGCCATTATAGCCAAACTTAGTTACACAGCACTTAATACAACCTAGTATAAGTAGTTATCTTGGAAAGGGTTTCTATAGGAAAGGATTAGAATAGGAACATATACTCAAGTCCCTTGATATTTTTGTTTTTGTTTCTTATGTTTGTAGTGTAGTCTATGTCCTTTTTTCTTTTATGTTCTACCCCTCCTCGTCCTTTGTCTTGTTTTTGTTACCAGCAAAACTGTAATAATTAAAATAAAGGAAAAAAGTATTTACTATGATGATACCCGGCCGATTTTTTCTTTTAGGTAATTAAGCCCGGAAAACTGAGCAAATGAATGAATGAATGTTCTAACTTCGTTATTTTTGCACTATCTCTGTGACGGGCTATTATTTAATCTTCTAATTTTCGCTTATATTTCTTGTCGGTTTTTTCTTTTATAGTCTCTTATGGCTCTGATCGTTCTATCGAGACTGTTTTTCCGCGCTGATATATCTGACTTCTTCTTGAAGTTTATCAATATCATTTGACACACTCTGCCCTTTTGTATCAACGTTTTCAATAGTAGATGATCCTGAGTGTCTTTTCCTGTGATGCTCTTATGATCTCGGACTCAACTTCTCTCCCACAGTGTTGATTTCTTTAGAGACAACTTGAAAACCTCGAGGCAAGGATGCCTGCCTCTTTGCATTCTTGAGTGTCAATCGCGACCCGTTGTGCTTCAGCGTGGAAAGTCTCCATGAGTTGCCCGATTTTCGATTTTTTTTTTCTTCTCGATCACTTGTTCATTTTTCAGTTTTCTTTTCTACTGTATCCATTATCTTTTCTACTGTATTCATTCTCTTTCCATTGATGTGCCTCCTCCTCGATTAATTTTTGTAGTAATTATTTTTCCTCTTCAGTTTCCTTCTACACCAATTTCCTCATTTCCTCTTCCAGCGTTTGTGAATTTCTCTTGCACTGGGCGACCACATCTTTAATTTTCCTTCCAAATACCTTTTATTTTCCGCGAGTCGATCAAGAAGTTATTTTTTATATTCTTCGAGAAATTGCTTTTATCCTGGAACCTCCTCGCCTGCTGTTCATTACTTTCTTTCAGTTCTTTGTCAAGAAATTTCCTTTGTTCTTCAAATAGTTCCTTCTGTTGTGTTTTGAATAATTCGTACAGCTGCTCTATGGTGAAGGATTTGGGGGCTCCAGCTTCACCACCCATTTCTTCTCTGTCGTGGCCCCTACTTCTTAGGCTCATCTTTGGACTCATTTCGGGATAAAAGGAGAGAATCCTTATCGCGAACACGAATACATATTGACGGAAACGATTTCTAATTTAGATAAAAATTCCTTTCTAAATTCCGTAAGAAAAATAACGACGTGGAACTCTAAAATCAGTGGGCTCGAATCTTCTCACACGTGCTAAAAGGCTGTTTAAAAAGAAAATTCCTAAGCCTGGAAGGCAATTTATATTAAAATTCCCTGGAACTCTGCCTGCCTTTGGCTTCAACTGAAGAGTACACATGAAATTTAAAATTCAACACGACACAATGAACAAAGACAAACCAAGTCACGTGCCCATGCAAGTTACAACGTACGTACCGTCTGTCTGTCTCTCTCTCTCTCTCTCACTCACTCATTCTCTCTCTCTCTCTCTCTCTCTCTCTCTCTCTGTCACACACACACACAAATAGCAATATACCTTAAACTCGGCAAATATCGCGGGTAAATTCCGTGTAATTCGGGACCATAAATATGTAACGAACCTATCCCGAGCAAATATATTATTCTTCAATGTATGATTTCATTTTTTATGTAATCGTGTCTTTTATATTTCGTTTCTGGTTCGAGCATTTCTTTTGAAATAAACGTGAAAGGATACAAATACCTGACATGCATTTATTTCTCTACTCTGAAACATTTGAATTTACCATTTCCTCAAACAGTTCAAGGTAACTAACGGGTCATACTTTCGGCGTCCTGAGAAAGACCGACTACTTCAGGGTGGATTGTATAGAAACGGCTTGCTAATTGCAGAGGCTATTAACCACTACAGGGATTGCATCCAGTGAAGGAAGGCTCCCCGCTGATTTAATTTTCCATAGTGCTCCTGGGTGCCCAAACTCTTCGTCGACCAGCGTGGAGACAAATTGTCGAAGACGAGACACTACGAAACTACTAGAGATCACGTTCCAGAATTCCAGCACATGGAAAAAGCGTTAGTCGGAAACAATGCCACACCAAGAGAGCCAAATGAAATAAAGGACACCCGCCTTTTCTTTCTTCCTTTTTTAAAAAAAAATATAACGGGATCTTGGGGGACGAGGGTGAAATCGAAAAGCGGTAGAACACTCTTCAATGTTAGTACTGCTCTAATCGTCGAAGTGTGTTTTTCGAAAAGCCAAATTGTGCCATCACGCGAGTCTGAAACGTGGACTTGTACACGTATATTTTTTTACTATGGCTGTCTAACTTACTGAGTGTGCGACCTGGATCTCTATTTCTCTCTCGTTCCTGTTTTGTCGTCGATGCGTGCCTATATAATTAGATGATACGATGAGCTGTGAGTGTGTAAGTGGGCGTAAATGCAGACTTTCGCAACCTACTGGAATTCAGTGCTCGGTAACAGTGACCACCGCCTGCGGTTGGAATGCAAGGGTATCAAACTCAGCACTCATGAGGTACAAAACGTCACAGATGTTACAAGCTTCAGTTAAGGTAGAAGCAAACTTTTTCTTCTTTTCGCACTGTCCATACGCACTGGCCAAGAAGAATTGAAAACGCTGGTATCCGAAAAGGAAGATACAGACTGTTGGAGGAAAGATTATCCAGAATTTTCTTGCCATTTTGTAGCGTGGGCCCAACTCATTTCCGGAATTACTGAACCAGATTCTTTTCATCTGAACTAAAACTGTGATTCTTGTCTGAGATATTTTTTTTTTAACCTCCAACTTGTGAACGCCGAAATGGTACTGGAACTTATAGCCGTGAACGTCAAACTCCGAGTCCCCGTTGATAAACTGTCAGTTGGTTAACTTCATTTTTTTCTTTCTTTTTGAAAAGTAACTGGCCTTTATGGAAAACTATCTTAAATCCACAAAACTATCTTAAACTCATATTAGGATTGGGAGGAGAAGCCTCTGGAAACCTTGCAACAAATCAGTTTTCTCTTGAATTACTTGTCACATCTGCATTGGAGAGAAACTTTAGACTTTCCAACACACAAATTATCTAGATGTTTTATCTGAGTAATAGAAACGGTGTAAAAAAAAAAAGGAAAATATCGCATATGTATGTGTCCTATAGTACTTTCTAACATCTTAAGTTCACTTTTTTGTTTTGTTATTGTATCCGGTTAGAATATAAAAATGGGGCGTTGTCTTTTTTTTATTCAAAAGAAACGACTGTAGCTCGCAGCCCCACTTCCTCCACTGACCGGAGTCCAGTTTCTATTCCCTGTTACGTCTGGACTATAGGGAGTGACAGAGCACTGACAGGGAACAGTTTGTCAGAGGTAATTGTCTGTCGGGTAAACGAAAACAATATATATATATATATATATATATATATATATACTGAATATATTATATATAAAAATTATATATTATATATATATACTGAATATAAAAATTATATATATATACTGAATAGTGTGTAATGAATTCTTGGCCAAGTATTCAATAATGCAATTAGTTGGTAAGATTATTGATTTATGTGTGTGTATGCGTTATCAAATCAATATTTACCGCAGATTTGGTGTGACATTTCTTGCACATATAATTGTTTTCCACGAAGTCATCTGCCTGCATATATGACTTTCAATAAAATTACAAAATTAATAGTTACTACATTAGCACCAAAACAGTATTATAAAGATAAAGCGCCCCGTTGTTTAGACAAGTCTAGTATTAACTACTGTTTCCAAATTTCCGTCATTGTAAATTTAAAAAAATAAATTGCATTGATATACAGCATTCTCTGAATTGTGCCATTTCCTTTTTTCAACTTTCTGGTATCTGAAGCTGAAGTGTAAAAGCAATCTGTATAAAATATTAATTCAATCATATGAATGGAAAGAATACAGGAGTGCTTAGGTAGTACTTAATTTTAAAAATTCAACACGTAAACTTCCACCGACTCTCCTAGGTCCGGCCCATTAATCAGAATAAACGTAAGTACGTATCAATAATAAATACGCTAGTGTTGTGTAAGCGCATTAAAAATGTTCAGCTCCACCTAAGGCACAGTATTCTGCACCTAAACTTCCATGTAAGTGTAGCATAGTTTTGAGAATAGTTGGCAAACCTGTTTAAGCTTGCGAATAAATACTTCATATCTCGCGCCAAAAGTTGATTTACGGCTGTCAGCTGATTTGTTTATTAATTGAGCGAAGGTATTTTTTGTAAATGTCATATCAAGTGGATCATTCAGTTTAAAATCTGTTCTATAATGTCAAATTTGAGTAAGGAAGGGAGGACATTGTAAAGAAGTCGTCGTGTGAATCATTTTCTCAAATAATTTGTTTAGTATTTTTTCTTTCTTTCAATTGTGATATCAAAAATGTGTGATCAAAGACATAGATACTACAGCTGTTTCTGATCTGCAATACAATTCATTTTAATATCTACCTAGGAATAACATTCCACTTCATTGTTAAATTCACTGTACTGTTTATTTCGTTATGTTTTCTATAAAGTTTATTCACTGTTTTCCCAAATCATCTTTTTCATTTCTTTGGTTGCACTGATTCTCCCCTTTCCTGTAAGGTGTTGATGTGAGAGTGAGTTGTGTTGATATTTTCTCTGGATAGGAAACATGGTATGGTTCTGTTATAACAAAAAGTACGAGCTTTTGAAAATATGATATCCACTGTTTTAAACAATAAGTTTATTTGAGCTTGGTTCGGGAAAACAGACGAATAACGAAATAGTTCTCTAAAATGTGCAATGGCTCGCAATTTGAATCAATAATTAACAAGACGTTGTTGTGGGATTATTTTAGTTAATATTTCCTAACTTAATTACGATGTCGGTTTGGGGAAATATTTTATATTGATGTTACGCCACGTTACCGAACAGGAGCCAGGAATATCGTAAGATCTTGACTTGAATCTATTGAGTAAGTCAGTTGTATGATCGTGCGTAGACAATGAGAAATGTCTAGAATCTTCTGTACCAAGGAATTTGTAAATGTGGATATCATCATACTCTTTCTTAGTTCTCTTTGGATTGAATAAAGTTACTCAATGTACTTTGTAATTTTATGAAGCTATCTAGGAATGAACTCATGCTATTTCCATGTCGGCCAGACTCTGGGTAGGAATTACTTAAGTATCCTAACCCAACTTCACTTGGTTAATATATTATCACCAATATTTGTCCGCATCAGATACAGTACTCATCTTTATACACTCTTTCCTAAGATTAAGTTCTATACAAAACACGTTCTTTTTCAGCTTTAGAAAGCAGTTGAGAGTCTCCATTACAGAATTTATCCCGGTATGTATTCAATAGAGAAATTTCATTTTTTTTAGCCTTGTAGCGCAGTGCTCCGTGGCACGACATGTTACATACCGCGCAGGCGCTTGAACCAGCTATATTTTACGAACGTGGAAGTATCATCTCATCTATCATACCTAGTACTCCTATCCAACCAGTCTCACACAGGCTTCCTAAAGCCCTGGAATCCGTCCCGGGAAGTCTGTTAGACAATTCCGAGGTCAACCCATAATTAAAAAATTGTATCCGATGCGGATGCAGGATGTATTTCTACACTTCTTCATCCGAAACTGATACAAAGGTTATGCAGCCCCAGACAAAGAACTAGTGGTTCAGATTGCATAAGTTTCGACGACCTGGTCAGGGACTGACCGTGAAGAAGGTCGCCTGGGGAAGGATTATTGTCTCCACTAATTCGGGCGCAGAGGTTCTTGCAGTTTGTCGTCCTGGTGTCCACGACTGATGATCTGGAGAACGGGATATTGTACCTGTAAGTTAATCGGTTAGTATTACAAAGTAAGATTCAAAACACGGCAAAATGAAGTACCTTGTTAAAGGACAACAATAACAGTTTATTAAATTTAGTGAAGAATAGTAATAGAGAGGTTTGAAAGAATTTACAGTTAACAATATTACTCCAAATTACAGAGTGAATTTACAAGATTTGAGTGCTCTTTAACACCAAAGTTAAGCCGGCATTGATATTTTTACCGTAAAGCAGATGCTACTTTCTGTTGAGATGCGCAGATGAAGACCGACGCGGCGCGACTTAACGGATACGCAGGTGACCGGTTGCCTGATAAACTGAAGTTTCGTAGAAGCTTCAGTGAGTTCTTCCATTCTTCTCTTCTTTGTACTTTACTTTCTGTGACAAAGGAAGTCCTGTAGTCAAGCTGCTCAGTTGACGTGGGAGGGAGGTAGAGAAAACCTCCAACTTGCCAAGTATAAAATTAACTTTTCCACACAAAGCATAAAGCACTAAAAATGTACACTTTCACTAATTAAAGAGACCAATAAAACGTGTTTTCATTACAAATTATCACTTTTGGTGGAAAGGAAGAAGATGACGACAAAACTAAGTATGTTATTTCGACCGCTGTAGTGAAGTATATACAAGTTCGCTTCTTGCATTTCTAAGTCTATAAGCGAAATGTTCTTATTATTATGGAGATGCGGAACGGAATTCTTCCTCTTGTTGAGACTAAAGACAGAGTTGCTCTTTATATCATGAGAGCTATGAACGAAGTTGATCTTCGCATTTCAACGTGGGAGAAGGAAGTGTTTGAGCATATGTCTCCGCCCCGCAGATCGGGAAAGTTCTTCACTGAATAACACACTGAAGGAGGGTGTAGGGCTATCCATATATGGTCATGGAATGTTAAACTACACAACTGTCTCACCGAGTTATTGTATGATCTTCCTACTGTGGTGATGATGTCATTTCATAGCAGTAAAAGGGTAAACTTCAACAACGCAAAAAGCATTGAATATGTGACAGTGTGTATGTGAGCGGAGGTTTCCCGTCGCCTGAACTTGTCTCTACATGCTCGCAAAGAGCATGCTGCATGACATAGGTGTTGCTGATCTGTTTATTTTCTTTTTCTCTCTTTCTTTTCAGTACAGACAATCAGTAGTCCATTGTGTTGGCTCTGAAACTACGTAGTAGCAGTGTTCGACGAAAGAAAGATTTCTGACGCAATCAGGCTTCATGAATAAAGAGGAATATTACTCTCACTTTTCCCACAATATACACTGTGGTGTCAACATATAGTCCTTATAATGAATTCCTATTATATACAAATGTAGCTGGTCATGTCCTAGTGCCCTTTTCATACTTCACTGTCACTTTCTATGCACATACTTATTATTCGTTGGGTGCGCCCCCGATGAAGAGCACTAGAACGGGTTTGAAAATATTTTAAGGCAAAAACAATAGTCATATTCTAAATACACTGAGTACTTGGTAGCAACGAAAATACCACACATTTTATACAGATTTAGTTTGTAACTTGGGAATTAAAACAAAACAATAATAAAAAAAACAAAAAACAGACAAAACAAAAATGGTTTAGTCATCATACTCAGCACTAAAAGCACATCTCTACCTTCTGTCATAAATCAAAAGACAGAATAAGTACATCACAATAAACAAACAAATAAATATAAAGACGAAACGTTCCGTATTCCCACTAAAAGTAATCATTAACGAAGAGGCACATTTCGCCATTCCTCTTACAGCTACATACTCAGTTTTGCAAATGTTTCTGGACGTCGCTGCGTCGGAGCAGACGACTACCAAGCTAGTCAGGAATGCTGCTTTACCTTGGTACTCGTTTCTAATCCTCTCTAAATTTTTAATCATCACTGATAAGTATCAAGAAGTATAGCTGGGGAGCATTATTTCCTCTTGGCTGCTATGTCCATATTTTGCATACATCGCTCAAGCATTCTTCAGGGAATTCTGTTTCCTCACTTTTTTGATGATGATGGAGTATACGACGAACTGATGTTTTCATACCTATCAACTAACGATAGACTTCGTTCTGAAAGTCACTTTTCCTACTTGTAATGTTGGATTATCACCAAAATCAGTATCAATTTCCTCATCATTAGAACCATCTTTATCATAAGTATGTTAAATTCTTGAAGAACAACCTCTTCTTCAAACAGCTGCTTTCAAATCTGTTCGAAACTACAACTTCTTCCGTAGTTGGCTTTTCCTCCAAGATATTCAAGAAATTCGCTTAGAACGATCACAGCTTGTCTCATTGTACATAATGAACATAACTCACATTCGCGTCAACTATACTACAAGCTAAACCGGTTTTAGTCTCTCTCCTCTCTCTCTCTCTCTCTCTCTCTCTCTCTCTCTCTCTCTCTTTTTATATCGATGCCCTCTCGACATACACCCTCCCTCCCGAGACGGTTTTAGTCCCTTCCTCTTTATGCACTTTCTTCCCACCCCTTAAGTCAACAATAATTCTTCGTATGGAAAATTGCGCCACATGTCTTTTCCTTTGTTGTAAAAAACAAACTGATCTTGTTCACATATCAGCGACAACCACTGCACCCGACCACTTATACTCGAACATAAAACTAACAGAACCAATTTTATTTATTGTCTTCCCTTTCCCCGATAATTGTGCTCTTCCCGAGCATATACAACTCTCATATTGAGACAACAATTCTTAAAAGTATGTCAAATTGCGGCACATAATCTTTTCTTGCAAACAAAACTAAATTGATCTCGTTCAAATAACAGTAACCAGCAACAATTTTCGTCAGTGCTGTTTTGATATTGGCTACCTACACAATTTGTGTTTTTCTAATGTTTGTGTTACACTATTCATAAATAATCTGACGGAATACAATTTTTCAAAATTTCTTCAATGAGGGCTCCCAAAAATATGTCTTTGGGTATCAAGAATTCAAATCTGATATTAGTATTACGATTAAGGAACGAGCTTGGTAAATCCACGATTGAAGAAAGTGCTCTCTGAAAAAATTTTACGGATGTAATTTTACCGTTCTAAAATGTGATATAATGCTATAAAATGTTAATTTCTTCTCTTCATGACACAATTAACACATACCAACCTAAGTATACATAATGCTTTGTAACATTGTTGATTTATTTAAGAGGACACCACTTACCACCTCTATCTCTTGGCAATATTTGCTCAGAATTGGGTTGGGCTCCGATGCTAGGAGCCTCGCGAGTATTTTTTGCTCTTCCCAATTCAGGGCAAACCAGAGTTTCTCGGATTGCCGGAGTTCTGGTACTGCGAGAAGGTCGTTTGTTCCCCTCATTTTGAAAACTTGAGGTGTTGCAGGGCCGATCTTATAGTCAGGCGTCCATAATGTTCTCTTCGTCTTGATTGCGAGAATTTTGAGGAAGATTTCCCTTTCTTTGTAATCATAAAACAGTAGAAAGTAATGAAATATTTAAACCACAATGTTCATTAAGTCTTGCTTTGATTCGTTCTTGTATATCAACCGCCGACTTCCTTCTTGTCTTCTATGTAGCCATCATGTTTCTCATGTGTAAATACTTTGCCTGCTGCCTCTGTGACTTGTTTCACATACACCTCTGTAGACTGTACATGACAGGGCAACAGTGGAAGTATCATAAGTTCGTAGATGGAATTCCTTACTTCCGCTGTAATTAGTTGACATGTTAACAGAGGCTCATACACCTCGTCAGAACATGGACGAAGCATTGTGATTGATGGAAGGAGTCTTCCTCGGGGATACAGAGAAATCTCCCATCTTGTCATCATCACCTCTTAATTCAAGAGCTTTTTGTATACTGTGGACCGCTCACATCTGTAGACGCGAGGGCGGAGTCGCAGCTTAATGAGGGGTAGGAAGACAGTATTCAGTACCCAATAGGATTTTTTTTTAGTAGCTGGGGACCAGGTTGCCAGTAGCATTTAACGAAAAGTAAGACAGTATCGCCGAGCTTTCTATCTCGCTTTCTAGCTCAGTAATACTTATGAGAAGTGATGGTATATGCATTTAACTGTATATGCATTTAACTGTCACAATTCTGTTGTTATTGATATTTTAGTAACATTTCAAATCGTCAGAAATAACCTAAGCAGTACCTGCTTATTCTATGACGAGCGCTAAGGATGAAGGTCCCGGTAATCGTACCTGCAAAACCTAGAAAAAGAAGAGTTACCTCTTTTACACAAACGCAATTTAATCGCTCTGTAATCCAGACACTCTTCTATCGGTAAATGGGATCTTTCGTTCTAAGTAGTCTCATATGCAAAATTTGGGATGCTACCTGTGATGCGAGGTGCAACCTCCGTGCCAATCACTCCACCGTAAATGCAAGACACTGGAATGTGCCAATGAGTTTTATAGCTTCAGGCAAGTCCACAATCAGAAATATATATACGTATATAAAACCCATTGTCAATATATCACCCATATCAAATTCAGATATATTATATGAATCTGTTTCTGGCTTTTAGGCATCTGTGCCTCAGGCTGGGATACGGCAGGGGAAACATGAGGGAAGGAATCGACCAGGTCCTAAGTTGAATGTACTATCCCGGCATTTCAATGGTATTAGAGGAAAGCCCGGGAAAAACAGTCAGTATAATGGCCAGCTGGTATCGAGCCCAGGGCTTCCAGAATGCGAATCCAACACTCTAGCAACTGAGCCAGGGCCGCATGGTTATGATAAGGCAGGCATTGACATTGTGGCATTGGACGCTGACACGTCGCAATCAAAGCAAACTGAATACTAAAAGTAGTAAGAAAAAAATATATAGAAAATTTTTTAAATACATTATTTTCTTAAACAATTCGTACTAAAAATTAAAAAAATAATTTTATTTATGCACGACTAAAAAGAACAGCACGGGGCGCGCCAATTGAAGAATTTATAAAGTGACTGTATATGAGAGTGCGCCCCGTTAATAATGCACTCTCGATAAACACTAACGCTGCTGGCAACGCTGCCCGCTGAAAGTCGCTGATGGACTGGGAACTTCCCACTGCACCCTGCGGACTAGCCAAGAGCCCTCTCACAGGTCTACAGATGTGAGCAGTCCACTGTACCAGCTCTTCTCTCCACACTGTCATCTGAGCATAAGAGTGTCTGGATTATTATTTCGCTGAAGGCATATCATGCTGAGCGCTGAATTGTTGGTAAAACTGTATCCACTATATCCCTCTTTTGCAGCCTGTTTCCGGAGCTGAAACAAGATATGGTGTGGGCCTTCAACCCAAGCGTGTAGTGCACGCTAACGATGTTTTCTACAGTCTTAAATTGTTTAGAGTTTTGCCTTTAAGGTCAAATTTCGAAACCCAGAGGCGAGAAAGCCTGTTTACTGTAGTTAACCACCGTGAATGGCTCACTGGACCAATTTCAAGGAGAGCTAGGTCAGTTGGAAATTTTCTAGCTCTTATGGCCTGTATTATCCGATACCTATACGATTGATCAGTAGAAAGATCCTTTACGACATTCCCTGAATGAAATAAGATGCTCTACTATTGAGATTTTGATGAACAAAGGATCAATTTCAAGTTCTGTAGCGATGTCTAGCATCTTCCCTATGTTACCTGTTCACTTATTGTTTAGTCAAGGACTGCCATTCAGTGCTGTAATCAAGTGTCGCAAGGGTAACTCGTTGTTGTGAAGAGTACAAATTAACCATATACCAGCTTACGACCAAGCTTAACTTATACCCAATGTATAATTTTGCTTTCGCATCCAGTATTATCATTTGTAGAATCTCCTCCAATATCCTTCAGACTCTTATCAATGCCCTTCTGATTCTGGAAATCTACAATACTATTAGCAATAACTTCAGCTGGCTTTCCTTTCCTCAAGTCTTTCTCCGGAGTAAAGTAACAGAGAGTGCATCCACCTGGCTCACTGCACATAGTATAATGCTGTTCTTTGATGATACCAGAGAACTGCTGATCTGAATTTTCTGCCCTCAGTATGATTTTAGTTGTATCATCACGGCCGTAAAATATTCACTCAATTTTACCCTTCTTACAAATTTCGTCAAGTTCTAATCCAGGGATTTCATAACTTTTTTCTTGACCCCTCTTGACTTTATTGTGATAATTGATAAACAAAAAGTCTTCTGTCTTTCTCAGGGACCGAACCAGCATCAATAAAGGCAGCTGTAGCACGTAAAATAATACCATATCGTATGCTCTGCAAAGCAACATTTGGAATTTCTAATCTGTTGTATTTTGTTTCATTAAAAGTGGAATGCGTACTTAGTTGACCTATTTGTCCTAATGTGAATTCTTATCTTCCATATTTACATTCTGGGAATCAATTGTTTGGTCATTTCCATCTTCAGATAGGTTTATTTCATATCCTGCCAACTGCTATCTTTATACTCAGAAATCTTCGTCTCTCGTCTTCTTGCCGCTTCTGTTTCTTGACTTGTCTGTTATCCTCAGGCAGATCTGGTAATCTAATCTGATGGGGTCGAATAGAACCGGTCTTCTCTTTCTGACCCTTAATGAACGCAAGTTCTTTCACGAGGATCTTCATCCCCTCCGGCCATGTGCATATAGTGTGAGCTTTGTTTTTGCAACCATCATCAACAGGACAGCCAAAATCAGAACAAAGACTAATTTCACACTTGCAATTGAGTATATCAAAAAGTCTGTCAAGTTTGGAAGAGAAAACATCTTTAACATCAAGCTTTCCTCTACCAAGAGATATGTGTATCACTTGCTCTCAGCTCTACTGGATCTTTTTAACATTGTGACTCTTGAATTTACAAAGGGTAAATGTTCTTCGCAAGGGTTGCTAGTGGGTAGTTTCTGACATCTTCGCCACTTTGCTCTCTTCGCAGAGCCCATATCTAGCAGAGCTGGAAGTTCAGATGGCAACAACTCCTTTCCAGTTCCAATTAGTTTGGTCGTGTGCGTGAATGTCGCTAGTCTTGTTCTCTTTCTAGAAGCTGTAAGTTAATTCCCGCTTGTAACATTGATAACAAGTGTAACGCTGACGGTAAAGTAATTTTTATTCTATTCTATTAACAACGTTTCAAAATTACCAGTGGAATAACTACATTTCAAGAAATTAAATTACGCAATAGGAGACCAAACAACATGCCGCTTACATGTGAAATTGACATAATTTAAATTATACCGTAATTAAAATGGAAAGCAAACATAAACCCACGCGTCGCAAAGAAAAGAAATTTTATTCCCAGCAGGCACGTCCGTCGCTCATAATATGAACAACGAATTCCACATACAAATAAAAGAGCGTTGAGAGTTCACTCTTTTCATGCCGTTATTTACCAGACTAAATTTTATTTAATAAACGAAAATATATTTTGAATTACTAAGTTATATTGCAACTTTTTACCATCCCTCATTTTTGTAATTCGAAAACTGAAAAAAAAAAAAAAACCACACACACACACACACACACACGCTCTACATTCCATGCATCAATTTCTCGATCTGTGTAGACACTTAACTTTTTGTTAAACTTTCATAGATTGGAAAGTTTGGTCACATGTCTCTCCTAAATTTTGCAACGATGTGCCACCAAAATTCACTATTTTGTTTCCTGTTATCAGTGGTTCTATCTACGTATTAATTGACATGTGGTGAGCGTTTAAAGAAAAATATATTTTGTGAGTTGGCAACACTGCTTCGCAGTTGACAACGCTGTTCATGGTTTTAGTTACTACTTCTGATCAGTATTATGTCGTGAAAGTTTCAAAACGATTGATTGAACCTATTTTAAAGGTATTCCATTTAGTACTACCCATTATATCAAATTTGTGAAATTCAAAGACCCGGGAGCACTAGCTCCTCTCCTCATCGTCCACTGTACCTTTAATTTGGTGATCTACAAATTTTATGTTCTACCACATGCATTATGTCTACATCGGATTTGCACAACACCCACTATGACCCTCTCTTGTCAGATTAAGTATATGACAGGAACATGATCAAGCCTACACGGCTAGATAAGAATTTTTTTTTTTCCGCTTTCCAAAGTTTATTACTTGAATAAATAAAATGGATTGTATGAACTGTATAGTTCCACGGATTATACCTATCCCGACACAAGAAGTTTCTTATCATCATCAGATCTTAATTAGCTGTTAAAAACAAAAAAATAATGAATTTAGAAGTTTAGTGGTTTGTTTGTAATAAAACATATTTCAATTATCTCATCTTTTCTTATAAATTAACTCATCAGTTCTACTCTTCAAACAGTAATGGAACGCACATAGTCCTGAAAAAATAAAATGTAATTGGGTCGATGGTTCGCAGTGCGAACGTAGCAACTCTGTAGTCTCTCTGAGCCTTCTCTAGTCTAAATTCGTATAAACAGAACGTCTTACCTGATTTTTAAGTAGAACATACTATTCTCCGCTATTGCATAAACGCTCTTCTAAGCTCATCCGTGCTAATGTAGCTTTCTTTTAAGAAAGAAAAACAAACAATAGTCATTAACAAATTTGCGAACAAATGTGTTCAGTTTGGTGGATTATACTTTCGAAATACCTTACAAGGGAATTTTTCGATATATCAATGAGATTATGTCAAAATTTAGCCTGAAATCTCGCTTACAGATTAGATGGCACACACTTAGCTGTTCTTTTTAACTGGAAGGTTCTGAAATCGAAGTTGCAATATTGCGACGTAAAAAATGTACTCAACAGCAAGACGTCTCTCCAGCGGGTGCTGCGGTGTTGGGAGAGATGCTACAACTCTCCACAGTTTCCTTCTGGGATAAAAGTGAAGCAAAATAAAATTGTACTGAATAAATGAAAATTATCAAACTTATGTGTACAGCAGCATGCACAACGAATACGCATATTGTTTTCACATTATCCTTTCCATGTTTGTTTAATTGTCCATTTGTCCATGGGTCTCAAAATACTCTCTTCTGCTTCACTTTCCTTCCGGAATGAAACAGAGGAAAATTGAAGCTCCTCCCCTAATACCACCCCACCAGAGTACTCCACCCCTACACTCCTTGCTGAAGGGATATCCAAGTGCTATTCAATAGCTGCTTTGCCACGCAATACTGCAATCTCGATATCGGAACCTTGTAGATAACAAAGTAGCTTATTTTCAGTGCAAGCAATTCTTACAAGATGTTCATTCTATCAGCGAAATTTCAGGCTAAGTTTTACCGGGTTAATGGTAGAAGTATGAAAACAGCAGCAAAAAGAGATGAATCACAAAATAAGTACTGAAGTAACACAAGAGTTAGAATGGTACTGGTACTTACTTGGCCCAGATGTTAGGTCTCCGCTGCTAGAACTTCCTGTTCCATCATACACAAGTGGGCTATCTATAAGACGACGTGATTTCAGAGTAGGGACAACAAAAGCCACTTCAGCACTCACATCTGCCCAATATAGCACTTGGCTATCTCCACTGTATAACGAACCACCATGTTCAGGTGGTGTTGATTCCACTAGAAAAAAAAAATACTGAACGTTGAAAATACTACAGATTTGTCATGGTCAAAAGTACAAAATAATCTGTATACAATCTAACTAATGCCGATTTTACATAACGCCTAACAGTCATTTTGGAGGAAAATGACTTTTCTGCACGTTTAGACGCGCATTCTGTCAAGGTAGCTATCAACGAAATAGCTCCTCGTTTCTCCAATAGGTAGTGGCATAATATCAACAAAAGTAATACCGCGTATGCCGGGATTCAATCAAATGTAGCGGGTTTTTTTTTTTTTTTTTTTTTTTTTACTTTCTCGTGTAGAATTTACATTGTGCGACTTAGGCGGTATTGTAGAATCTCCGACGATATATGAAAACCATTATAACACCACTTGCCCCCCCCCCCTTCCCCCCACCCACACACATACAGAACACAGAAATCATATTTTATTTTTCTAAAGTTTTCTTTTTAGTACATTATCAATTCATAACGGGTACAGCATTCCGGTAAAAATAGTAGATAAGGGCGCCATTTACATAAAGGCGACAAAACACATGCCACCTAAATGTAAAAGTGAAATTTAAATTTTATGTTCGTCTTATGTAATGTAAATCCTATATAAAAACTATCCTATATCCTATAGAATAGACCTTTGTCCGTCAAACACAGAAGATACGGTAGTTTTGTCGATTTTCTGTTCAAAAATTTAATTCTTCGAACCCTTGGTTAAAAATGGTGTGTAAACGGACTACGCTAAAATGCTTCCTTAGAGGTAATCAATTTTAAGTTCTAATAACTTAATAATACATAACCGTCCTCGGAGTTGTACAAATATCATATCAAAGGGCGCAAGTCAACGAAAAGTTAGATAAATACATATAGCGTGTTTTAAAATTACACCGACAAACCTCGGGAGGTGATCCCCCACTTCAAAACAAGAAGAAAGTTCTCATTACAACGAATTTCGAAATACGCGTAGTATCGGAGCTACATTTAAAGATGATAACATCCTTGAAAATTTTTCTTTCCTTCCAGTTTTGTTTTCTTCTTTTATTACTAAACAAAAATACCAAACAAAATCCATTCCGCATTAAAAGTTCAGGAATAACCAATTTCCACTGAATCTAATTTCAGACGTTCCGACAGAACAAATTCATGCATTTTGGGTCAAAACTAAAATCCGTTCCGCATTAAAAGTTCAGGAATGATCGATTTTCACTGAATATGATTTCAGACGTTTCGACAGAATATCCGGGTCAAAACTAGATTGAACCATTTCTTACTATTAAGCGTATTAAAACTGTTCATAATGTTTCTCCACTTCGTCATTGTGACATTAACTCCCCCCCTTGGTCTTTTGAGTGAAACTCTAATATCCAAACATTATATCATGTTTTATCCTTGTCGCATCTTCTAGTATTGCATCCAACCTAATGTCACAATTCTCTGTAAAATTCTCACACATTAAGAATGATGAAAATCCATTTTGATGTAATCATCCAAAGTTCTAATACTACTTGCGTTTTTGTTTTCTTGGTTTACTTGGTTGTCAAATCTCTTCTAAATTTTTAATAACAATGCCTGATTGGTGATTAATTACCATGCTTGGTAATAGACTGTGCTACCTTTGGTACACTATTGTTAGTTTTTCTCGATGTTCCAGTCCGTGCAAATACATTTACCTCTGCACTTTTAACTCCAAGTCCCCTCACCTTTGTGACAATAGAAAACTATCCTTTTCGACACTTTCATGTTGTAGTGCTATTGTCACTGCTTTCTCAAAGTTGAGGTCATTAATTGAAAGAAGTCGCTTTCTCAAGTTATTGTCGATTATTCCGAAAATAATCTGATCTGTTAACGTCTCCTCTAGGTATGAACCAAACTTATAAGAAGCAGACTTCTTTCTTAGATATGTAATATATTCTTCCAGGCCTGGCCAGTCTGCTATATTGCCCGGTGAAAAGTAAACCGCTCAAATCTAAAGTTTTGGCGAGGTCTGTAAATCCTGATTAACATATCCTGTAACTCAACAAACGCAGCATCCGAAATTAGCTTAGGACTGAACTCTTGTTGTAAACGGTTAAAAACATTCCTGTTAACTAATGTTAATGAAAGCGCAGACTTTTTATAATCAGAAATTTCATGAACTTTGCAATGAAGAGCAAAACGAGATAGATAACTTTATATTGTGTATTTTTGAAGGTCGGAAGCTATAAACGACATATTGCGCATTGCCAGCATTGCCATACTACTAGCCATTACTGTATACGTCTAGCCAATTCAATATGTACGTATATCCTTTTACTTCTCATCGCCAATCTTATTAGAACATAAAAAAAATATCAAATAAACTAAATATGAGGTAACTGAGCGTAAGCTAGTATTAATAACAGAAATATGGCAACAGTAGAATATCTGTGCATTAACACACAACCCAACTTAACATGCGTATGCTTCAGCATTCATGCTCATGCAATAGTGCAACAAGTAATAATCGAAGTTCTAGCAAATTCACAAGCTATCAAAATGGTTAAACTACTCTTACCTTTCGTACCACAATAGTATTCATTCAGGCAAAAAATAAACTTACTTTCAGTTGTCCTAGATTAGTTTAATTCTGGTTAGTAGGTACAAAACATTTACAATTCATTAGATTAGCATGCAACAAGTTAGGTAACTTTCGATTAGCTTTCATGCATTGTTCATTATCTAATCACATCACAGTTATCTGTTAAACAGTACATTTCCTTCCACTAGCGTTACATTTACAAGTCACGCAAAATACCAGTGCCTTTAAGCTATATTTTGTAACATGAAAATATACTTCATTTGGCCTAAAACCAGTGTAAGTGCAGTTTCAACAATCACAATAATGCTTTCTTAATGTTTTCACTAATTCCTTAATTCCCATTTCGACATATAAAACACATTTCAAGACAAAATAACTACGTAACATTGAATATTAAGCGTTGCAGTAAATATCCTTCATTGTTTTAATAACTTACTGTTCGAAGAATAGTCGAATATTTGTAATTTCTATCACAGCTAGACTGTCTTCCATCTAAAGATGATAAAATCCTTGAAAATCTATATACAGTTTTGCTTTTCTTCTTTTACTTACTAAACAAAATCCATTCCGCATTAAAAGTTCAGGAATGATCGATTTCCACTGAATATGATTTCAGACGTTACGACAGAATATTCGAATTCTGGGTCAAAACTAGATTGAACCATTTCCTACTATTAAGCGTATTAAAACTGTTCATAATGTTTCTCCATTTTGTCATCGTGACACTACAGGCGCTCAAAGTTAAGGAGGCATCATCACAAAAGACGTCATATTTCGATAAATAATGACGTAAGTAGTGTTAACTCAGCAAATCACACTCGAAGGGGCATCCAATACATCTATCTGAGCAATGTTTGCAATTGATAAATGTAGCTTAACGGGGATTTCTATCCGTCCTATTAAATTCCTTGACGATCAAATCTTTACGCTGCAGAAGCCGCTTATGGGGAACCCCCAACTTTCACTCCTAAACACTGTTTAAATGGATCTATTAGGTAGTACTTCAAGTGTGATTCGCTTAGCCAATATCGCTTACGTCATTATTTATAGATATGACGTCATTTGTAACGATGCCGCCTTAACTTTGATCACCTGTAGCTTCGAAACTACGCATATTTTCACTATTGTTTTTCAAAGGAACATTCTTCTCGTTTTGGTGTGACGAATTACCTCCCTAAGTTTGTCAGTGTAGTTTCAAAAGACGCTGTATATATAGAAAATAAGAGCTAAAGAGAAGAAATAAGGAAGTAAACGACGAAAGTAGAGGCGAAAGTGAATAGATTAGGTGGAAGCGAATTTCAAACTTCAACTATTTTTTAGTTTGTCATGTTGTACACACTAAGAGATACATACGTGAGAATGTGAAGAATTCACTAATTACAGAGGGCCCCACATTGACTGTTATTTCTTGAGGAAAATCACGTGCACACATTCACACTTAACACACGTGATTTCCCGATTTCAACACACGCAATTGAACAGCACTAACTTAGGTGTTAGTTTTCAGGTAGTTGTAATCTATACCATATTTCTTGCCACAAACACATCCCACGTTGCCTCTGGGAAGGAGCCTTTATTGAGGGCTGGAGACAAAACTGACAGCATTCAAACGATAAAGAATAGGCCTGTAGGCTTCAGGCTCCATAATACTGATTATTTTGGAAACTAGCTTTCACATGGGTCAAATTGCACATGTTTTATTGGTAGATATAAAACTAAAATAATATTCTCGTACTCTTAAAACTAATATGATTCTTTCAAAGAAGAAAAATAAAATAAACATGTTTTAAATGCGACTTTTAAAAAATTGTTTAAAACACATGTTCAAAATATTTAAAACATTCCAACTCTCTTATTACTATTAACATATTTAATATGTTCACTAAACCAATGTTTCAAAATAAAGATAGTCCAAAAACAAATGTCGGCTTCAGAAGCCAAAGGAACAAGTGACATGGACGAACTAAAAAATTTCGAGGTAATCTGTTGCATTTAACCCGAAATATATGTGACCCAAAATGATCATATTTGGTACATGAATATATTTAGGTCTAAAGCTTCTTTGTACAAAATATGACAATTTTGTGTCACACACATTTCGGTTTATATGCAAATGATGAACTTTTTTATTCGTCAGTGTCACTTGTATAACTTCGCTTCCGAACTCCTCAAATGTTCTAAACATGTTTTACACCACCCACAACGAATCATAGCGACTTTTCTACAAATATAACATGTTGGTACACTATTCGTGTCCAATAAATCAGGAGTCTGAAACTTTGGGCGGATTTTTTGTTGTGTATCGAATTTTATACAAAGCGTATTTGAAGACTTCTCTGTATCGTGGAGACGAGGGATTATAGTTTAATATATTTCCTCGTGAATGTAAATCAATCCTCGTGAATGAAAATAACTGTGTCTGAAAAGCCGCACATGAGATCCTTCCACAAGGAAAAATATAAAGATGCAAAATTCTAATTTCCAGGTTAGTCTTTTCAGTATTGTGAGAAGCGTTCTATCCTTTCTTTCCGGTTGAACTGTACGTATGCTATGTTCACAATGTCCATTTCACGAATGTAATAGTAGGACAGTTTCTCTCCGTTATAGGGAAATAAACGTTTTCTAACCATGTACTATGTATGTATCGTGGACACTATGTACATTTCGTTATAATCGTGCTTTCACTAATATTGGTTACGCTCTGGAAACTCGCAAAATATTGACTTTACGTGAAAACATGTTTGGATCCTTTCAAACTATTTTTCTGCAGAAAAGGAAAAATTCGTATTCTCTTATTTTATATCTACTACGTATGTGCGAATCGTTTATGTCCTGTCACTTTCAGCCGCCGTCTGAAATATATTTCAGAATAATTTCACCCCTCAACAATTTTCCGCAGAAAAAAGTGTTGTCTTATTTTTTTGGTGTGTTATGTATGTGCGAAGTTTCGTTACAATCTCTCTGTGCCTAATGTTGTTTATGCTCTGGATTCTCGCCAAGTGTTTCTTTTATGTGACAACATGCTCGGAGGGGTCTCTTCTCCTCAAACCATTTTTTTCCGCTGACAAGAAAAACCGCGTATTTGTTTATTTTATGTCTACTACGTATGTGCGAAATTTCATTCAAATCTTCGTCTTTCTGTCCCTTCAAACGTCACCTGAAGGATGGGGTTTTGCCCCTCAAATCGTTTTTCTGCAGAAAAGAAACACTTATTCGTTTATTTTATGTGTAGTTTCTACCTACCAAGTTTCATGGAGATCGGTGTGCATCACTGTGGATGTTCATTGTTCGAGACGTGTAGGATAGCGTAGAGAGAGAAATCAAGGTAGCCAACGTCAAGACAATTGACAAACACGGTGAGCATTTGTAAGGACTGTTGTGAACTGCTAAAGGTAACGGTTATTCGTGTTGAATTAACTCTCTGAAGTTGGACAAAGGGGAACTAGTACAGGATAAGCAGTGAGCAAACGTTTGAGTCAGTATAGGAAACAGTCAGAAAAGTAAAAGTCAGTATAGGAAACGTAGTCTGAAAAAAAAAAACTGAAATATGTGCAGAAAAAAATATCGCTGGAAGCTATCAATAGCATGAAACAAGAGTTTCATATTTCAATTCTTCCTTTCTTATTTATTGTGAGTAACTGTGCAGATTTGATCATCATTTTTTTATTCAGTTCTTCGAGTTTCAGTTGGGGAGCCAGGGGGACCCCATGTGACCCTCCCCCTCCTCCCGATCCCCATAATGGCGGAAGAATTTTGTCGAAAACTGGTCAAAAGAATATTTTTCACAATTATTTTCTATGAGCCTCAACGTACACTCCCGGGTCCTTCATGGCCAATTTTATATTATTCCTTATGGTATAAATAAAATTCAGAGCGATGTTCCCCCCCAAAAAAAAGAAAACCGGACTTTAGACCAAAATGGCGGTCATTTCTGATCAAAAATTGGTCGAAGACTTTTTTTTTTTTCTTAATTTTTAAAAGCACTTGAGTGGAAAGAAAATATTTAAACGCACTTGAACTTCAAAACTGGCACAAAGTCTTCACCTAAAGAAATGATAGTTATACGATAAAAGCCCACCACCCCGCCGAAAAAAATTTTGGGAGCCACGGAAAAATTTATGAAGTAGATTGTGTATGGTATCAAATGAAAGGATTTTCCTACTGAATATAAATCTGAATTATATTCTTCAGAAAAATTAAGGATTCGAAATTTAAGCAAAAATGAAACTGTGTATAACCAAAATTGCAGGCATTTTCAGTCGAAAATGGGTAAAGAACTCTTTTCAAAGAAAAAGAGTTTACTATGTTAAAGAAAATAGCCCTTAGGTTGAAGGAAAAAAATTAAACTCACTAAAACTTCAATACAGACTTGTTTTTGGCTCAAAGAAATGGCTCCTAAAAATTAGGAATCTCGAGGCCTGAAAGATGAAGTTTATGAGTAGGCCATATGGGGTATGAAATGAGTAGATATCCTACAGAATATGAATATGAGTGGACACCATTTTTTATTTTTATTTTAGCAGTTTCCTTTTAGTATAAATTTGGAATCCCCAAATCCATTGTCTGAAAAAATAAATCATATTCGTATTCAATCGGAAATATCCTTTCATTTTATGCCCCATAATATGACACACTTAAGAAAATCTTCATTTTTCAGGGTCCCCTTTTCTGGCCTCCAGGTTCCTAATTTTGGGGAGGGTTATGATATAATTCCAGGGATATATTTTCTTAGGCCAAAATAAGAAACGGTGCCTGTTTTTAAGTCAGATTCTTAATTTTTTGTCTCAATGTGAAGGTTTCCTTTCCCAAATTTGGGTGGCGTTTATTGTATAATTACCATTTCTGTGGACCAAAGCAATAACACAGTGCCGATTTTGAAGTTTAAATATATTTTCCCTAAACTCCAGTACTTTTTGAAAAGAGGAGCAAAATAAATACGTCTTTGACCAATTTTCGACCAAAAATGGACGTAATTATGTTCTAAACCGATTTTCTTTTTTGAGAACATCGCTGTAAATTTTATTTAGACCATAATGACGTCTAAATAAAACCCTCTACCATAATGACGTCTACCGATGGATCAGAGGGTTGCACTTGGGGTCCCCCTGGCTTTCTTACAATTTATGTCGGGTGGTAGAACTTATTAGGTACTCTGCTTCTTTGCTGTTCGATTTTAGACTCATTATCAATTAGGTGCACAAGAAGGAAAAATGATTTAATTTGGACACACTTTATTGAAGTTAATCCTTCCGAAAATAATGAAAAGGTAAAAGCCAAATGTAGACTGTGTAAAAAGAAAATGACAGGCATTGTTGTCTGAATGAGAGAACATTTCAAGAAGTGTAATTTAAATCCCGGCCACGCTACTGGAGAATTTTCTTTCAGTGTCCCCATGCCTAGCGCTCAGCCTTCTATCAAACTGAAAATCACAGTGTCCTTTGTATTCCTGGGCACTTTGGGAGCTAAAGGTAGCTGAGCGCGGGACTGACCACCCCACCTCACTTCGTGCCGTTGGTCGAGAATATTTGGAGTGCTACTTCCACATCTCCCATGCGCCGTTCATGGCGCGTGCGCAATGCATTGGGTATATCTTTGCCTTTTTATAAAAAAATAGCTTTGTCAATAAATTTTAATAAATTCATCAAATTTGGTAAAATAGAACATACAATTTCTAGTAAGTGCTTATGAATAGACCGAAAGTGCGAATGAAACGTTATAGAGGCTACTGAAGATGGAGTACCTATCACAACTCCTACCATTTTTTTTATTTTTAAGAAGATGTTTAAAACGTTTGGAACACGTTTTATGCAGTCTATAAAAAACGTGTTTAAAACAAAAAATATATCTTAAACATATGTTTTGTTCTTTTTTTGTTTAAAAAAAAGAAAACATATTTTCCAACCCTGAATAATAATAATAATAATAATAATAACAGTGCATGCATGTCTCTTTCTTCGAATATTGTCAAACATGATAGTTCAAAACATCAAGTAGAAACGGATATTTTGCATACTTTTACAAGATGGGTTTGAGGGGTCTCTGCCCCTTCATACCATTCTTCAACAGAAGTAAAATAAGTATTTCTTCATTTTATATGTACTATGTATGAATATGTTAAGTTTTGTTACAATCGTGCTTGCACTAATGTTGTTACTGCTCTGGATTCGCGAAAAATTGTGCTTTTAAATGACAACATGCTTGAAGGGGTCTCTCTACCCCTTAAACAATTTTTCCGCAGAAAAGGAAAACACGTATTCACTTATTTTATACCTGCTAGGTATGTGCAAAGTTTCATCTGAATCGCACATGCCTTTCTGTCAGTTTCGGCGCGACCGGGAGGAAGGGGGGGGGGGGGGGGGGGGGGGGGGGGAGTTCGCCCCACAAATAGTTTTCCGCATTCGTTTATTTTATGTGTAGTTTCTATTTGCCAGGTCTTGTGGAAATCGGTGTACATAACTTTGCGGATGTTCATTAATGATACTTTCACTTTGTGTTCTACTGAAGATGATTTTTTATTATCCATCGGACTCCACAACACTCTGCCACCTGTCAACAAGTTGTTGAATTCCACGCTGAAAGAAGTCACGGTTTTGGAGGCAAAGAACTGAGCCACTTTTCGCCGCACGTCATCCTCATTTTGCAGTGTTTTCCCGGAAAGGTGGTTTAGCAGGCTGCGAGAGTTGTCTGTTGATGCAAGATCTGGTGAAAACGCCGGGTGGGGAGTTTCTCCCAGCCACATTCCTCGATCTTAGCACATGTTCTTCTTGTGTGTCGGCGCGCGATATCACCGTGGATAGACACTTGCGATTAACCAGGACGTTTCTCTAAAAATGGAGTCCGTAGCCGTGCAAGCTGTTGACAGTAGACATCTGTATTGATGGTCTGGTTGCGTGGCAAGAGCTCAAAATGGGTTATCACACGGATATCTCACCAAACACTCAACATCACTCTGCAGGGGTGGAAATCCTTTTTTGGCACAGTTCCTGCGCTCCCACTCCCTTTAGGTACCCACTGCTATTTGCGTGTAATGTTATGGTAGAGGACCCACTTTTCATCCCCTGCCACCATCGTGTCCAGAAATGGCTCATGTCTGTGATGGGTGAGCAAGGTACTTGCATATGTGAACTCGCTGCTGCTCTGTTGAGGCGTTAACGCGTTGGACACTCATTTTCCGAGTTTCGACACGTATCCAAGGTTCTGCAGATGACTGTGAACAGTCGAGTGGGTGACATGGAATTCGCTGGCCAGTCCTTTAACAGTTAGCATTAGATTTACCTCCACCGATGCTCGCAGGGCACGTTGTCCAGCTGCACAGGTCTCCCTTCTCGTGGCTTATCGGTGAGGCTGGTGTCCCCAGACCGAAACCTCTGGAACCACCTCTGACACTTTCAGACATCCACAGCACCCTGACACTGATGTTTCGTGTAGCCGGATGCCCCTGAGGAAATTCATACAGCTCGATATGTCGTATGTGGTCCTCCGACACTGCCATGATCAAACACAAGCTACACTTCCAAAACGTGAAGTAGACCGTTCTCCTTCTACACAATGCTGCACAATCAAGTGCCCTATATGATTCAGTTATTGACACGTGCCGTCTACTTCACTATTCGTTCGTGAGATGGCGTCATTGCAGCGGCCATCACACATACCACATTACTTATGAGATAACCTGGCAATGTCATTTTTGCAGGATAAACGGTTAGGATGCTCCGGCAAGTGAATATACCGGTAGAGGGTGAGTTCAGGAAGATTAGTAAACGTATGAAGTGAGGAGTCTGTCCAAGTAGAGAACATGGAGTGAAGCACGACGGGAAGGTAAAGAACGCTTTTCGTGTGTCATTTGTTGGCCAGAGCTGTTGGAGGAAAAATCGTTGCAGAAGCACGACATAACCAACTGCGTGTTTCACTTTTCGGCTGAGAAGGAAAACTGATTGTCATTAGTGTTGAGACTGTGAAAGTCAAGGTATGTATTAAATCAGTGTGATATTGTTCCTATTTGTACAGTATCGGGTACTTAAGCATTGGAAGTAATGTCGTTAATAATTTCTCGAAAGGGAGGTAGTACGGGCTCAAAAACGCAGTTTTGTTATTAGCATGGATAGTAATATAAAGTAAACGCACCACTAATGGACAGTGTATCAGTAATGGACACTTGAAGAGAAAATTTGTAAAATACGATTTTCCTAAGGGCGGAAATCATTTCACCTACATGGGAGAATAATATAATATGTTTTGATGCCACTGCATATTATTCGCTCGTCATTGCTTTCATCCGATATTTCCGACGTGATTTTGATGTCAGGTCCACGGTCGCATCTACTCTTCCATACATTCTGTCAAGCAAGTGATTAAGTGAGAGCTTACGTTTTTTATTCGTAAAATTACAATAACGATTACTTTTGTTGTTCTACACTATTATCTATTACGAAATGTCTTGGTTTCGAGTATATAAATGACCAAACCAATTATAACTTGGATCTGTTATGCAAAGCAGGGGGTATGGGTCCATTACCGGTACGGCAAAGTCAGTTTTTGTCCAGTTATAGACATAAATTATTTATTACTTTGTTGAAATCAAAATCCTTGATTGATTGACTTGTTATTAACGATCTAAGTGAGCTGGTGAGCTTCTAAAAACAAGCCTTACAGTTTTGGTAAAGTGGGCTCCGAACCACTCTGTTCAATAGCTCTCAGGCGAAATTGAACTCATGAACACGTGAGCAGAAAATGGGCGCGATAAACTCTCGGGAATTCCGAGGGCGAAATCATAGTTCTGTTAGTTGTTTCATTTCAACATGGAAAAGATTATTTCCTCTTCATGACCATACATTTGTAAGGAAATTTTTTAACCATTTTTTTCAATTATGGACACGGGGATGCCCATTAAAGAAATGATTTTTTTTAACACATTATTCATTGCAAGTTAGAATTTGCATTTTTATGGCCACAAGGAATCTATGGCTCAGACACGGATACGGTAGGGGAAAGGAAGCCAGAAGGAGTCGGACAAGAAATCTCAGTGGAAGGTGCCATTATGGCATTTGCCTGTTATGACAGTGAAAACAAACGATAAAACCTCTGTAAGGATGGTAAATAGCTGTTTTCGAACCCAGGACCTTCGGAATGATCACTCAGTGGAATTCCATGAAACAATCAGATAATCGAAGAAGAGCATTAAATATATAATCGTGTTTACTACTTATATTCGAAACATCAGCAATCATTATTTAAGTTATACAGTAAGTCCATTACTGGAACATCTAGGTTTTTCGTGTTCATCACTTGTACAAGAACAATGTTAGACAAAAAACGTGATTTCCTCTCAAATAGTGTATGTTGATGAAAGTAATGGGTAGAAATCACATGTAACATTTGATCAATGCATTTAAACTGTATCGGAGTTAAAAATTATAACGGTGAAAAGTGTCCATTACCTTACGTCATTAGCATGGAAATTTTGGACCATGCTAATGACGTGACACATGAGGAGAATGTTTTCTTTTTATTATGAGAACATGGAAACGTACTTTTTAAAACTGTATCTAAAGCCCTCAGGTATGTTTCTATTAGGAATGACGTATTTCAGTAACAACACATCGGAGCTGAGGGAGGAGGGGGGGGGGGGTAAAAAAAACGTGAAGTAGATAGTAACTACCTAAAATAAGGGTGCAATATAGGCATTTGTAAGCTTTTAATGAGCAGATACCACGGAAAACTAGATCATGATGGTCTGCTGTTTAGTTTGAAGGTAAAACCTCTTGAATGGCAGACAAGTTTGTTTCTGATTTTCTGTCAGCTGTTCATTGAAATGGCACTGCTATGGTGTGTTAGGACAGTGATTTGTTTCCAGCTAGATCGCATACATTAAACATTGTGCAATGTAGGGTTACCTGATGTCCAAATTTTCATGATAATGTCCCATCTCCCGCGCAAAAAACTACAAAAACTGACATAATATAAGAAACAGCCGGACGTTGTTCACTCTGTTTCTTTATTTCTATCACCATCGAAATTCAGTTGCTCTATTACAGTTTTTTTTTATTTTCGGGGTGCCAAAATAAGCTTTTGCTGGTTCCTCGTAACTTTTTCTTCCTAAATTTGAACGTTTTATTTTTGGCGTGGACAAGGAATAAAATCGTGTTCTCTGGACATCTGGCAACCCCAGACTGCTGATCTAGAGTGTAAATGGCAATGAGCACCAAAATAGGGTTATGACAGTCAGCATATTTGACAATAAGCGCGTAATCTCCCAGCTAGCACAGCAAACTTACAGCAAGTTTGCTGTGGAGGCAATATTAAGCCTGTGGAGGGAAAAAAACTCTCTGCAGTGGTGTTCGTACATAGAATCATCATATTTTTATGTTCTCCATCACTCTAACCACTACTCTACGGTTCATCTTCTGAAAGGCTTACATTTTACTGTTCTTCTACGTTACAAAGACTGTTTATGAAGTAAAGGCATGCATATAGAGCTTGCGAGTTTTATTTCACGAAAATAAGCTAAACAATTCAGGTTAGATAATTATTCTATTCTTTAATTATATGAAATACAAAGACCAAAAATGCAATGTGGCATTGACCTGAGCAATAAAGTACACATATCATTATGATTTTCCAGTGGAGGCTGAATGCACAGTTAAGATATGACGTCATTAATGAAAACTGTTTAAGACGTTGCTGAGTCTAAAATAAGTAGACTGGTCGCAAAACGCACGATTCATTTTCCAGGGGTATGATAAGGGTTATAAAGCTTACATGCAACAATGGTTTGCGGAAATGCAGAATCACGCCTTATTTCTCGCAATTTTCCTTCACCAAATTGTTATGTAAAGGAAACTATAAAGCAGCAAGTAATAACTTGAGCCCAGTGCTTTATTCTTTCAAGTCAGGGATTCTGACAGACATCCCCAAATTATTGAGCTCTCATCGGTTAGTGCAATATAGTTAGACGCTCGCTATAGCAGTTATGATACATGAAAGAGACAATAGAGCGTTGAATACACATTTGGAAGATCAAGGTCAAAACCAGCACACGATTATTCTGTCGGTTCTCCCAGGGTTTTCCCTCAGTCACGCCAGGTTAATACCGGAATAGTAACTTGAAAGTCCGAACCAAACTGCACAAAGACTATAATTAAATTCAACAAAGAGAAAAACTTCGCACATACCACATTGAACTCACCTGTTTATAAAATTCATAAACATGTGCTACATCTATTTTGTTACATCTCTCCTCTTTTTACTGAATTACTTCGTCTGCCCCTTGTTTCCCATTTTGTGATACACATCCAAACAACACTGAGAGGCATCCAATCCCTCTGTGCGAGTGTGTAAGTTTTCATATTTTTAAGGTTACTAGACAAATGGCAAAGCAGGGATTCTGCCAGAAACCCCTGGTGGGTGTCACCCTCAAATCCTCGAGAGCACCCTCAACTTTAATTTTAACGGTCAAAAATCGATAGAAACCGTGCAAAACTTCACTTACACGCTCCCAAATCTGACTTTATACTCTCCAAACTGAAAATCCTGGCGGAATACCTGTGAGAAGCAACAAGTAAATTTTGAAAAGCGGTCCCACCGATGTGTTATTCGAAGCATACGATGAAATAGGTCTATAAGTAAACATAGATAAAACAAAATATATTATAACAAGTAGAGACATAGGGAATAAAGGAAATAAAAACATAATAATTAGAGATGAGATGACAGAGAAAGTAAACAAATTCAAATACATAGGACCATATGTAACAAGCAAAAATAAGGTCACAGAAAAAATAAAAAAGTCGCTTAGTATCGGGCAACGCATGTTTCTGTTTAGTCCAGAAACTTTTAACATCGCGATTAATATCTAAAGAAACTGAAATTGAAAATACCGTAGAAGCTTTCAATTACTTCCAATTAGCTTGTCAAGTACAAGCGTGTGGCGTATCTTTTCCTCAGTCCCATTCGACTAGATTGTGTCGGGTTCAAGTGTCAAAATTGATTGAGGACCATCACGAACTAAATGCTCGCGTAGCAGTGTCATGCGTATTTTGTTATATTGCTAAAACACAGGTATTTAATTTGGTATTAAAGTAAGGGAGAAATTAAATCTAAACAATTCAACTCAAATAGGCAACATATTAAAATCTAAGACTCTAAGTTTAACTCTTAACAACATGTAGAATGTGACAAACTCCATTTTATAACTGAAGAATAAAGTTCCTTTGATCCTCACCTTATGCAAAGGGAAGAGACCGAAATGGAAAATAAGGATTTGACAAAGATATACGGGCCGAAACGGAACGAGATGGCTGGAGAATGGAGAAGACTGCATAATGAAGAACTCCACAGACTGATTCACCAGATTATGTACGAATAATGGAATCGCGACGACTAAGATGGGCAGGCCATGTAGCTCGGATGGGGGAAAACGAAGATTATATTCCATCTTGGTTGGAAATTCGGATGGAAAGACACCGTTTGAAAGACCGAGACGTCGCTGGGAGGACAATATTAGAAGCAGTAGTTCGTGATGAAACCTGGTTTGATGTTGCCCAGGGTACAATCCAATAGCGAAAGTTTGTTACTGCGGCTATGAACTTGCAAGTTCCGTAAGCCATAGTGTTAATTAGTTAGTTAGTTAGCCCCATAATACTTGTGAATGTGTACCAAATGAACTATCTGAGATTCTGACATTGTTTACTTTAGCTGGGAAATTAGAATACCCGTGACTGATGACATTATACGCCTACGCAATTACGGGTGTTCTAATTTCTCAGCTAAAATAAACAATGTCAAAATCTGAGATAGTTTATTTGATACACATTTACAAGTATTATTGGGGCCGGTTTTCAAATTTTCGTTTTTTCTTGTCATTTGTCCAATAAATTTAAATATGAAAACTTACACATACTGGACGTTCGATGTTCAAAGAATAACGCCTCCTAACGTTAGATGTTCAAAGAATTTTGAGCAAATTATGAATCTTGCGAAGGTGCAAAATACAGCTGTTTGTTCTTTCCCACGACCAAGGCTAGAATGTCCTTCGTGAAAATGTTCTGACTGGCTCTTCCCGGAGGGTGACAGTGGGTGGGGAAGACGATATTGGAAGGAGAAAGATGTTTCTTTTCTAGCAGGGATTCCACAATCAGCAGAGGATAAGAAGAGCTTATCTTTCTTGTCTGAGTTATGTTTTGTGTATTATGACGGAAGGGACGACGAAATTTCCTGTAACAATTATGTAACAAACGGGATAAAATATTAAAATTATTGAATGATGTTACATTTTAATCTCGCGATTTGTTAATACTGAGATGTTTCTGTTACGTACGCTATGAAATGTCTCAAATTGTCTGTGGGTAACTCTGTCAAATGCGAGTTCGATTCTAGAAGTGTAATGTATGGCGAGAAATAGCCCTGTAATAATTTGAATAATTAGGCAAAGGCCTAGAAGGGACCCAAAATTTCATCAATAAGAAATATTGACTGGGGCTGGTAAATCAATTAGGGCGTTGTTAGCAATCCTGATTAGGGGATGTTGTTTTCGTATGGGTGTTGACATAAGGTTTGTGGGGCCGCAGGGGACCTTGCTGTAGGTTTGTTACTTTTACTACTGCCACTAAAGTAATAAACAAGTATGTTGCTAAGGTTAGTGTAATGGTTGCCATTGATTTATTATAAAGTTTTATTAGTGGGATTTCTTGTTGTTCAGTTGAGGCCTGTAGGGTGTCTTGGAGTGAACTAGGGGCTGTGATTAATAGGGGGTCTAAAATTATAATTAAAATAATTCTGGCGGGGATGACTAGTAGTAAAGTTATTATTTTTGTATTAATATTAAATATTTCATTTGAGGCTAGTCTGGTTACATAGGTAAACAGAACTAGTATCCCCCCCAAGAAAAATTAAGAATAGTATGTAGGAGAATCATGGGGATTCTGAAAAGGTATTGATTGTTAGTGCTGTAATGGTTGTATTAATTATTAAGGTGAGGCCTATTGATAGGGGGTGAGTTAATTGGGTAAAAAGAAAAGTTAATGAAGTTAGAATTAATAATAAGGTTATTGTTAGTTTGATATCAAGAGGTAGTTTATTAAAATATTAGTTTTGGGGACTGAAGATAGGTATTGTAGCTATTTTCTCTTGATACTTCCAGGGTAATATGTTGCCCCATTTATGATTTACAAGACCATTATTTTTATTAAACTATGAAAGCTTATGTCAATATTAATTTATTTTATGTGTTCTTTTTTATTATTTGTTATAAGTGTGTGGAGTTTTGTTATTCAACGAAAACATTTGTTAATAGTTCTTCTTAGTTTGGAGATAATTGTTCTAGTTATATTTTTAATACTTTTTTTAAGACTAAAAGAATTTTATAGTGAAATTTCTTTTAGTCTCTTGTTTCTAACTTTTTGCGTTTGTGAGGGTAGTTTAGGGTTATCTATTTTAGTATCTATTGTTCGTAGTCATGGTAATGATTACTTAGGGTCTTTAGTTGTGTTGCGATGTTAAAATATTTGTTATTTACGGTGTTTTTAATCCCAATGGGATTTATGGGGAGTATGTGATGAGTTGTTCAGAATTTTTTATTTATTATTTTTTTTTTTTGTTGATTTTTAGAGGGTGTTTTGCGGGCCAGAGTGGGTGTTTGGGCTACAATTTTTGATTTGACAGTTTGTCTTACTCTTTGGTTTTGTTAAGTGTTTGAATTATTATTTTAATAATTATGGCTAGAGAAAAGGTTTTGTTTTCTTCTTTTTATAATGTCAGTTTTATTGGATTAGTGTTAGTATTGCTTTTTCTGTTATGACTGAGTTTTGTTTCTTCTAGCCTGTTTATATTTTATTTGTTTTTTGAGGGATCTTTAATTCCTACTTTGTTTTTGATTTTTGGTTGGGGGTATCAGCCCGAGCGAATGCAGGCGGGGTTTTATTTGCTATTATATACTTTGTTGGCATCTTTGCCTTTGTTGGTTGGTATCATTTATTTTGAAGGAGTCCGGGGCAGTCTTGTTTTTTATAATTTGTGATATGTTGATAGTAATGGTTGCATATTAGATTATTTGTGGTATTGTGTTATAATTTTAGCATTTTTAGTTAAAATGCCTATATTTTTAGTACACTTGTGATTACCGAGGGCACATGTGGAAGCGCCTGTTAGTGGTTCTATGATTCTTGCCGGGGTTCTTTTAAAATTAGGGGGCTATGGGCTGTTGCGGGTTTCTCCCTATTTTGAATCTATTGCTGTTAAGTTAAATCTATTATGATTTGGTGTTAGAGTTGTTGGAATTTGAGTAGTCAGCTTAGTTTGTTTGCGTCAGGTAGATGTTAAATCTTTAATTGCTTATTCTTCTGTCGCTCATATGGGGTTGGTATTGATGGGAATTATAACGATAGGTATTTGGGGATTTAGGGGGGCTTTGGTTTTGATGATTGGGCATGGGCTGTGTTCTTCTGGGTTGTTTTGTCTGGCTAATATTTCTTATGAACGTTTAGGTAGTCGGAGTCTATTTATTAATAGGGGGATTATGTCTTTTATACCAAGAATAACTTTTTGGTGGTTTTTATTGAGTATCGCTAATATGGCGGCACCTCCTAGTTTAAATTTGCTGGGGGAAATTAGCTTGTTAAATAGAGTTATCGGGTGATCTTTTTTGAGTATGGGGGGCGTAAGCTTAATGTCATTTTTTAGAGCCGCTTATACTTTATACCTCTATTCTTACACTCAACATGGCAGGTATTACTCTGGGTTGTATTCTTGTTGAGGGGGAAGTATTCGTGAATATTATCTTTTATTTCTTCATTGATTTCCTTTAAATATTTTAATTCTTTTTGTTGGGCCTAGTTTTCTGTGGTTCTAAATTATGGAGTAATAACTTAAGTAGTTTATTTAAAATTTTGGTTTGTGGGGCCAAGGAAGGTTGGGGAGTGACTCTTAGGTTGTGATGTGGAGATATCCTATTTGTGTTATTTCTTTTGTATTTCTTTTTATTTTTAGTATCTCTTTTTTTATCGGGGGAGTTGCTTTAATAATTTTTGATAGTAGTTTATTTGTCGAGTGGGAGGTTATTAGAGTTAATAGAAGTTCTGTTGTTATGACTATCTTATTAGATTGAATATCTTTAATTTTTATGAGATTTGTATTATATATTTCTAGTATAGTTATTTGTTATAGTGGGCAGTATATGGGGGGGGATTTCTACATTAATCGTTTTATTCTTTTAGTGCTTATGTTTGTTTTATCAATAATGTTATTAATTATTTCTCCTAATATCATTAGTATTTTACTAGGTTGGGATGGTCTTGGTTTAGTATCTTATTGTTTGGTAATTTATTATCAAAATGTTCGATCCTATAACGCTGGGATGTTAACTGCTTTGTCTAACCGGATTGGGGATGTATGTATTTTACTTGCGATTGCTTGAATGTTAAATTACGGTAGTTGAAATTATGTTTTTTATTTGGGTGAGTTGCATTGCGGAAATGAAATAAAAATTATTATTACTCTTGTTGTGGTGGCTGGGATGACGAAAAGAGCTCAAATTCCTTTTTCGGCATGGTTACCTGCGGCAATGGCGGCCCCGACGCCGGTTTCGGCTTTAGTTCATTCTTCTACGTTGGTTACCGCTGGGGTTTACTTATTAATCCGTTTTAGAGATGTTTTAAGTGATAGCTTTATGGGGAGGGTGCTATTACTTCTTTCTGGGTTGACTATATTTATAGCGGGGGTAGGTGCTAATTATGAGTATGATTTAAGGAAAATTATTGCTTTATCTACCTTAAGACAGCTAGGCCTAATAATAATAATTTTATCTATGGGATTTTCTGTGTTAGCTTTTTTTCACTTATTAACTCATGCTCTTTTTAGGGCCTTATTATTTTTGTGTGCCGGGGCTATCATTCATGGAGTAGGGGATACCCAAGATATTCGATGTATGGGGGGGCTTGTAAATCAGATACCACTAACTTTATCCTGTTTGAATACTGCTAATTTAACTCTTTGCGGGGTTCCCTTTTTAGCTGGGTTTTATTCTAAGGATTTGATTTTGGAAGTTGGAAGCATGGCTTGAATTGACTTAGTTAGATTTTTTTTGTTATTTTTTTCGACGGGTCTCACTGTGTGTTATTCTGTTCGGTTAAGTTATTATTTGACTGGGATGGGTATGGCTGGCATGAGCTGTCATGGAATTGGTGATAATTCTAATTTAATTATGGTGCGCGGTATGTTGGGGCTTACTGTGGCTTCTATTCTAGGTGGAACTATTATGAGATGGTTATTATTTTCTTGTTCTCCTGTGGTGGTGCTACCACTAGCCCTTAAAATGGGGGCTTTAATTGTTAGAGGCGTCGGGGCCTGAGCTGCGGTTTTATTAGGAAGTTCATATCTAGGTCGAGTGGGGGCTTCTTGGGGTGCCATTTATTTTTTTATAAATATAATAGGATCTATGTGATTTTTGCCATATTTGTCTACTAGTTACTGTATTCGACTGCCGCTTAATTTGGGAGGGGCGTATGTAAAAGTTGTTGATCAGGGGTGAAGTGAGATATTGGGGCCGCAGGGGACCTATAATTTTATAGCGACCGGTTCTGCTTTGATTACTCGGGCGCATTTTAATGAGTTTGGGCTGCATTTGTTTTTTTCGTTTATTTTAATTATGTTTATAATAATAATTGTTTTTATTATTTATTTGAATAGCTTATACTTAAAGCATAGCATTGAAGATGCTGGGAAGAACGATGGGTCTTCAGATATAGATGAACTCCCTAAGAAAATTTTCTTATTTTTACCTTGAAAAAGTAGTGTAAATTGTTATACTGAGGGGGTGGGGGATAAAAGGTAATAACGGGCTTAATCGCTAAAGATAAAAGTTAGCGGCTTTACTTACCTCCTTAGTGGGGGCTTCTTGGGGTGCCCACTTTTGTTATTAACAGTAACATGCCTTTGATTTGGCTTCCGACTAAAAACAAGGGTGGGAGAGCCCACCTTAAAGTCAGGTCGAAACTGAGTGCTAATTATTGCTTCTTGTTGTTGTATAAGATAAGTTGACGAGCAACACCTTTTGGTTGCAAACCAAATATTATGGTTAACTATTATCCTACGCGGGTCATTCTAGTGATCCTTGATTTCATTCGTGATATAGGCCAATAAGTAGAATTAGGAGAAAGGTTATTGTCACGACGGTTCAGGGGGTAATTATGGCGGTAGAAATTGTGATTGCTGCAGGAAGGAGTAATACAATTTCTACGTCAAAAATGAGGAAAATTACTGCAATAAGAAAAAAGTGAATTGAGAAGGGAGTCCGCGGGGATGATTTGGGGTCAAACCCACATTCAAACGGAGATCTTTTTTCTCGGTCAATAATTGTTTTTTTTGATAATAATGACGCTAGCAGTATTACGGCGGTTGTAATTGTTATAGTGATTAATCCGGCGGTTAAGATTGCATATATTATCTATTTCATTTTATATGAATTTTTTAATTGGAAGTCAAATGTATTGGTTTATACTAAATAGATAATTTACCCTCCTCATCAATAAATTGAAATATATAAGATAATCATACTACGTCTACGAAATGCCAGTATCAGGCTGCTGCTTCAAATCCGAAGTGGTGATTTGGGGAAAAGTGATATATCATGTGGCGGAATAGACATACTATTAAAAATGATGAACCAATGATTACATGAAGTCCGTGAAAGCCTGTTGCTATAAAAAAGGTAGACCCATAGGTGGCATCTGAAATTGTGAATGGTGCTTCGTAATATTCGAATCCTTGAAGGGCTGTGAAGTATAGGCCTAGAATTACTGTTAAAATTAAGGCTTGAGTAGTTTGTGTGTGTTTTGCTTCTATTAAACTGTGATGGGCTCAGGTTACTGTTACTCCTGAGGCTAGTAAAATAGCAGTATTGAGGAGGGGGATCTGTATTGGGTTGAATGGCTGAATTCCTGCTGGAGGTCAAATTGCTCCAATTTCTACTGCAGGGGATAGTCTTCTGTGAAAGAAGGCTCAAAAGAAAGAAATAAAGAAAAATACTTCTGAGACAATGAATAGAATTATTCCTCACCGAAGGCCGGTAGTGACTTGAATTGTATGAAGTCCTTGAAATGTCCCTTCTCGGGAAATGTCTCGTCATCATTGAATTATTGTTAATCTGATGATTAACAGTCCTATAAAGAATAGGTCTGGGTTAAATTGGTGAAATCATTTAGTTAGCCCTGTGGTGGTGATTAGGGCCCCGAGGGCTCCTGTTAGGGGTCAGGGACTTTGATCTACCAAGTGGTATGGGTGATTTTGTGGTGCTGACATACGTTACTTCACTTGAATATAGGGTTGTTAATACTGCAAATACATAGGATTGAATGATTGCTACTGCGGATTCTAACGTTAATAGTAAGATTTGTCTAATTATTATTAGTGAGAGTAATCATAGAGCAAATACATATTGTCTGTAATATAAAATCAGGCGTGAATTTTCTCTGCAACAACTAAATGAAACAATGAAATGAATAAGAATTTGGAAAATTGAAACAGATTAATCTCTAAACATTCCCTCAATGAGCGATATGGTAAAATTACATTTGTGCATTATTTTTAATATGGAGCCAGGCGTGTTTTTCTCTGCAACAATTAAGCGCTCACAACAATGAAATCTAAAGAAATTTTGAAACTTAGTTCAGATTAATACCTAGACCTTCTCTCGATGTGGGATATGACAACATTTGATTCTTGTTTTATTCTTTCTTTTCTGTATTATATGGCATTTGTTTTATTCATATTGTGGGGTAAGGCTTGATTTTTTTCTGTAACAATTAAGAGCTCAAAACAATGAAGTTAATAAAAATTTGGAAAATTGGCACCAATTATTACCTAGACCTTCTCTCGGTGTGCGATATGGCAACATTTAATTCTTGTATTATTCATATTGTGGAGTCAGGCGTGAATTTTCTCTGCAAAAATTAAGCGTTGGCAACAATGAACGTAACAAAATATTGAAAATTCTCACGGATTGTCATTTGCGTATGCGTGTAGTCTTCATTTCAAAAAAGTTTTAACATTATAAATTCACATTTGAGTAAATGTCCATCCGAATCCACCATTTAGCACCCTTGATTGTGCCGTTGTACCGTTTGATGCGCCGTTGTTGCTATCCGAATTGAGCGGCGTAGGGCGTAATGAAGGGTGTGTATCGACGGCACATCTAGTGTACGCTTGGATGTAACGTATCCACCGTTTGTGCGGCTAGAAGCCATATTTGAAGAAGGAGAAAGTAATGTGTTGATTTGAAGATATAAAATATGTGTGTTTGTGTGTGTGTTTTAGTTTTTTTTTTTTTAACGTTAATCAACTTTTCTTAATAGTTCGATAAATTTCCGCTAATAAATGCAATCGTTTGTGGAAACCAGTTGTTATGACTTACGGTGATTTGTGGCCCATGCTATACATAACTGATTTCAGATCAGTTTTATTAGAAATAACGGACAAATTTTACTTTGGGGGTCCTAAATGTGTAAAATTTACAGGAGAAATGTAATGTTTCCAAAGCGTGTGGAAGAGTTGAAATGCAAAATAATACAGTTTCAAATTATGAAATGAGAGTGAAAGAGCGGAAAGTACGTTGGGGTGTTAAAGGCAATGGGCATAGCGTGTAATAAAAATATCTCACATTACGTTTCTCTAACCTGTCTTTTCTCTTTCGACACGGTAGTCCGTGATTTTGAAGCATAAATACGCGCCATACAAAGCATTCATATAGTTCCGCATCTGTGGATAAACTAGAGTGCGTATTTAACGAAATAATAATGAGACATAGTTTTTCATAATACTTTATAAATTTCTGGTTGTCATTAGGTTTTATAGAAGTGTCAGTTTAAATTATTTGGAAGGGAATGACGTTGAGACCGTACATATGTATAGCTGGCGGAATCTGGGGTCCCAAAAGTAAAGTTTATCCTAAATAATAGGTATACATTTATTCCTTACGCAAGCAACTTAACCTTTGTTAATTACCCATGTGTAACTTCGTACACATAAATTAAAAGAGTGTAATGTTATTTATAGTGCGGACCAGGTAATGTAACATATCACGGAGCTGCTCTGTTCTGAACACTTCAGGGCCCTTGTACTTTTTTTTAACTTTTTCGTATTTGATGCCATCTAGCCTTACCTTGTTTTAACGTAGCGTGTTGAGTCTCAAGCCAGAATATGAAAGATATGAGATAGGATGAAAAAGTTAAGAATATTAGGATCGTGCAGTGATTATAATCGAGTACACCCCCAAACAAATTACTTTTGTTACGTGAAGGTTGCATCACGTTCTTGGCGTTGTCGTACCTAATGAGAAACGGTATTATTGGATTTTGTACACGGTAGAAAAACCACGTCGATAAATTTACGAATTAATATAAACCTCATGCCACCAATAGCATGTAGTCACGTAAGAAAAAGAAAGTACTTGGTTTAGGAGTAAATGGATGATCCGCTCGTGTAGAGCTTGTCAGCTTCTCTTCAGGTTACATTAAATTTGATAACGTTGAAAATAACAAAAAAATCTGACCGAGTACTCTCGGAATATTATGCCACTCATGTTTTATTCTCACGGGAACAAATCCACTTTAGGGTAAGCACGCTTGAATCAAACTTTCCTAACCTAGTGTAATCAAGATTAATGAAAACTAGATTAAATTAACCTGTTACCCTAACGTCGTAAGTTTACACAATAAAAAAGAAACAAAGAGTCAAAAAGTTCCGGAGTTACGATAAATAGTCCACCATCGTATCAATAAAGTTTACATGTACAAGGTCGCAGATGGGATTAAAAAACTTTATTTACTGTTTCGAAAGTAAATTTACCAAACCTGAGTACAAGATTGTATCGGACCAGCAGGCCACCATAGTTCTTACAGAAAAAAAAAGTCCAGAGACAAGCTTAGTACAATTTGTAATAGTAGTCTCACGAGACATTTTAGCGCTGTGCTTAGGGGTTATCTACACAGTAGCAAGGAAACACCTAGAGATGTGACCATGACTTGCTACCTGATTAATTTAAATTTTTAGTCTCCAGATATCTGAGTGATAGGTGAGGGAGTCGACCATAGGTTACCTAGTTTTACCTATTTACCGTATTTACCTGGTACGACAACAAAACACGGAAAAACTTCAGGCAGGTCATAGATATGGACCCCGGACCTACCGAATGCAGATATCTGTTTGAATTACAGACCTAGAATATTTACTTTCGCGTCTTTACTTGTGTTTCTATGTGCAGGTTTGCATAACGAATTTTCTTTTCTTTTTTTTTTAAATTATTTTACTACATTAAGATTTTCAAACCGCAACAACAGAAGTGCCTTGATTTGATATGTCACATAGGGTTCTGCCTTTTCTCATATCCCGATAGAGGGTCACCCCTACAAAATTTTGAGTATAACTTTAAAGTTTTTACTGTTAAAATTGATCCTGAAAAATTCTACTTACAATTTGGGGACTTTCGTGACTTCTTCGTGTGGTAGACACCCTGATTTGAGCTCGAAATATAGAAGAAGTCTATCTAATTACTGTGTCTGTGTGTGTGTTCTCATATGGAACAAATAAGCTGTAAGTAAATTCCTTCCTTTTGTCGTAAATTTACCTTAAAATGCCCTTTCAGCTTTCCTTTGTGTTAGTGATATACTGTATATGTATATATAAATGATGAAATAAGGGGGGAAATTACTTGTAATTTAGTAGTACAGGCAGGCGTACGCGAACTTTACACAACAAAAATATGCCAATGTTACCTGAAGGCATGCTCACATGAATCACTCAGGTCACCCAACACTGCACTGATTGCATCACTATATTATAAAACTTTTATTTTTAGTACAAGAGCTCCTACATGTCTAAGGATATGAGAACTGCTTTTGGAAAATAGTATTATATTCTTATTTCTCCCAGGGCGACCATGTTATGAACATGGCGGATGGTGTTTCTCTGCTCTCGTATTCATGTACGGAAACCTGAATATCTCAAAGACCAAAAGAACTAGAGAGCGGAATCAAAAACCGTTGTGTAGCTCCTTAATGTGTACAGCGAAGAATTGGAAGTACCTCCTCTCAAAATGAATTCGTTAATTTTAAAAATTAGGCTGAAAAATTAGTAGCGAGTTGTATAAAACTAGATTTTAAAATCTTTCTGAAGAAACTGAATATCAGGCTGCAATTTCTTGTAATGTTTAGACGTCTTCATGCGAAGAATCGTGCAATTGGCCTACGTCCATCTTTTGCTACGGTGGCTCAAAAATTGACCTTCGTCTAAAAATGTCGGATTTCAAGCTTAAATATCTCAGACGAGTCCTCATTAAAAAAAAAAAAAAAATAAATACATAAAATAAATTTGGTGCCAGGGAAGACTTGTATGTACCCAACTCACAGTAAGAATTACAACTTTTACTTCGACGTGGCTTGGTCAGTGCAAACGGATTTTCTCGTCATACCATGCAAATGTGAATGTACTTTCTTCACTAAGGCCAACTTTTTGCACCAGTGTCATTTCAAGAAAATTAAAGATGCACTTTATATGTCACTGCCCCTATTCCCATTTGAAAAAAAAGTTGAATCCAAGATGGTGGATGGAGCATGTAGCATGCATCTGATATGCAGTACTTGATCTCATTTACATTTGGTAAGGTTACAGTCATGTTGCGTCATACCTGTAGAAATTATATCGTCCACATTTTAATCACCTAGTACATTTCACTACGAAATCACAATTTTCCAATCACCTAGTTGCTTCTAGATGCAGCTGCGAAACGTAGAAGCTCACCTTATTTCTTTTCACGTTGAACACTGTCAACTGCAAAAGTTTCATCCACATCTGAGTATATAACTTTGGGTATGTTCCTTATTAGTAGTAATCATATAATGTTAAATTCTTGTTTGCGAAGTTAAAAAAAAAAAAACTCAAGATTATTATTATTATCTTCAAAAAATACAATGTAAGTCTCCCCTTACAAGCTGAACTGAGTTCTTTTCCCTGGGAATGCATATCCTAAGATAAAAATGTTATCTTTTTGTTTTTCTGGCCTGTGTGTTGTTCAAATTGTTGTCGGATATGGTAATATAAAAGGTGGTAGAACGCGACTCCTCTATAAAGAGGTGACTAAAGGCAAAAATACGACCATGTATCTTCGGAAAGGAAGAGATTATGGGGAAAGGATTAGTTCAGTTCAGTTTATACATATTTTGACTTTTGACCATAAAAAAAGTATAGTAATAACTAGTTCAAATCATATAAAGGATATAATATAGAAAAAAAAAAGGAACAACGTCTGAATGAAAAGCTGTAGAAACAAGCAGACTAGCAACTAATTGGACTAAACAACATTAAATGTTAGTGATTAGAAATTAATGTGAAACAGATGCACAATTCATAAAAAACAATAGAAAAAGTATTCAATTAAAACTTACGCCCTGGTGGAGGCTCAGTTATTCTCCAGCTTGTAGCTACGTGACCTGTCCAACCTGGATGCTGATGCACATTTACAGGCCAACCCAACGATAACAAAAATTCCAAAAAATGAGGATGTACCGTGGAATCTGACAACTATATATATATAAAACAGAATAATACAATTAATCTCTTTTACTACTGTAATTTATCAACAATTTAACATATAAGAGTATACAGAGAAGTTCTAATTAAATTAAACTGAATTCAAGTCCACATTTTACCGATTGTGATTTTTTTTTTCATTGCTGATTCTGGTGCTTTACATAGCTGCTGATATTTGTGTCAAAAAGAGGCTCCCAACTCCTGTTGCTTACACATGAAAATGTTTAATTAAAATCCATGTGATTTGGAAAGGGACTCAATTCCCACATCTGTGACATTTGTCACGACGTCTCAGACCTGTGATATGCCTGTTCAATCCATACAATATAAATTAAATAAGTCAAACAAAATGAGTCAACTAATTCATGAAATGGACACTTTAGAATACTGAGAACTGAATTTTGAATCTTACTTATGGCCTTTAGGCATCTATGACTAAGTCTGGATAGGGTAGGGGAAAACATGGGGAAAGGCATAAGTTTAAGGTACCATCACTGCATATGCCTGGTGTGACTGAGAAAACCTGGAAAAAAACTCAGTGAGGATGATCGGCCGCTGGTATTGAACTCAGGACCTCCCGAAGGGAACGAAAACGCTCTTCCAACTAAGCTACGGCCGGGTTTTGAGATCCACTATTACGTCAGCCAAGCGATGTTATAAAAGCCATGACGTTTATTAAAATCAAAATGCAATTTAATCGAATGTTTGAGAGTTCCAGCTTTCTAAGATTACACATACACTACGTGTAATCATAGAATTGCGTAGAGATGTTGTGATTAATGGTTTGTGTTGAGTACTGCTAGACGTCACTGCTGTTTGTTAGTTTTGATTGGCTACCATTACAATTTACACCAGTCTTGATTGAATTTTTGCATCTTTATTCCAAAACAGTTCTGATGTGTTCAAGAGGCAAAGCTGGAATTCCAATCGGTAGTTGTGATTTGGAGAAGGGACCAAAAAATTAATTTTCAACAATTAATTATGATGTACAAACCCAGTAAATAAATAAGTAAACATGAATGTAGTACAATTTGCAAACTTCTCTTCAACTGTGTTGAGAACACAATTATATTTATCCAACAAAGAAGTAATTTTGCAAACTTCCACGGTACCACTGTTAAGATTTTCGTGTTTTCTTTCTTCTTTTTTTTTTTAAAAAAAAAAAAACTTGGGCCCTTTTCCGAATCACCTCTTTACTTCATATAATATATATCTATATCTATATATATATATATATATATATATAATAAATAAATCACAGCCATATTCAATCCACTAGCGGATGAGGCCTCTCCCCGAAGGGAGGAGTTGTTTTACTGCTCCCATGCTGACCAGACGTGTTGGGAGATGACAGCCGAAGCTCTCACTGTGATCGCCACTGTATTTTATTCGCAGAAGCTCCCCAATGTTGGGTCAACACCGAAATTTTTGAGCCCCCACCGGGAATCGAAACCGGGACCGCTCGCATTAAAGTCGAGCGCGCTACCGACTAGGCTACGAAGGAGCTCATATATACATATATATATATATATATATATATATATATATATATATATAAATGAAGAAGAAAAAAGGAATACTTACAGCTTACTAACGCACTAGATCACACATATTCACATGTACACACAAAAAAGTCACTATATTTCGTGTATTCACACTTTTTCAAGTAGAGAGGAAGACAGCAAAGTTCACGTGTTCACAAAGTACAAGTCTGAAGAGACAGTGGCGACACGTAGCGGACAAAACATCAAAACTGGAGAACAACTGACTGCTGTAGCGCGTAGATATCCGGAACTACAAATAATAATAACAGTATAGCGTGTAAGTACAAGGTGGGATCGTGGGTCGAAATGTGTTGAAAATGCAGAGGAAAAGGGGAGCTTATTGGCGAGTTATTGAAGGTTAAGGCCAGGTTTTATTTTCGCGCTCAAACCGTGAATAAAGGCATTCTCCCACAGACGGCGTGTTGAGGTGCTGGTCGTAGGGGGTAAAATGTGGATTATGGTAACCAAGGAAGATAGGTCTAAATTGGTATTGTGGGACTCGGTGTGCAAGGAAACTGGGACATCAGGTTTGTTGATAGTACAGAAGTGACGATGGTTATTAATTCGAATGTTAAGAGCACAACTTGTTTCCCCCACATAAAAGGCATCACAGAACTTGCAGGTTAGGATGTATATAACATTACATTGAGTCATTTCCAACATAAGGATAATATAACTAGTACAAAGGAAAGCCTTTATTTGTTTATGGGTGTGCTCTAATACGCATATAACTAAGTATTTTCCTTCATTTTTCTCAAATTTACCTTAAATTGCTCTTCCGACTTTCCAGGGGTGTCCGGGAATTCCTATTACAGCGTTTGGGAGCTGAAAGTAGACATCAGAACAAACAAAAAGTATATGGACACAAACCTCAAAGCGTCGTCCTTTCTGTGTTATAAGCGTGGGAAATTGCGCGGCACGGAACTTTGAGGCGCCATAGCACAAAGCCAAATGGCCGTGACACAGGCGGTATGGAATTTCACACACGATGTCATAGGGATAGTATCCAAAAACATCAAAATCTAAATTCCAGAACAATTGCGCAAGTGATTCCCCAAAAGAAGTGAGGGATTCCCGGTTATGTTTGCAAATAGAGATGGGTCAAAATGAACAGAAATTGAAAGAGTACGTAATATTCAGTTATAATTCGTCTGCGCAATATCGACAGTGCAAACAGAATCAAAGATATGGATAATTGTGGGTTTACTGTTAGTGGTTTCATAATCACTGGTAAACAAGTTTCAAGCATACAAAAATGTTTTTCATTTCAAATGAAAGACCGTTGTTTTACTGAGAAACATACATGTGAAAAACGCGAAACTGGTATAAACCTTAGTCTTATTAGTAATCTGTGTGTTTAGCAAATAATACTAATATCATTAAGCTGAAAGCCGAGTTGCAAAATGTTATTAGACGCTATTAATGAATACACGTTACATAATAATAGAGAGTTTGTTACCAAACCACCCTGGTTAGCTCTGAAAACAGCTGTCATGAATTCAAACCATGCGGCCAAACTCTTGACTTTCCTCAATTTCTTTGGGTAAATACTGACATAGGACCTGAAACACGTATGCTATGCTATGCTAAGTAGAATAATACGTTCTCATTGTCATATGCTAGTTTACTAGTAGGACTAGGAAACGCATATAGAAATACTTAACTTACAGATATCAATCAATTCAGTACAATGTTGTATTTGTGTTTTCGACTTATGCTATCTGCATTAACAGAAAACTTCATTGTGTGACATTCGAAATGAATTAAGTATTTTGTGTGTCTGCCTTCAACGTGATATGTGGGTAGGTCGGCCTGCCACCCTGCTCCGGCCGACCATCCTGAGATTTTCCCTGGTTCTGGTCAGTCTCACCAGGCGAATGCTGTAATGCCAGGGCCGCTGCGTTTCCACTTCCTTGGCTCTCCTCTATCCCGGCCTGAGCCTTAGATGCGTAAGGGCAATAAATAAATTCCCAAAAGTAAGTAGTTTCGAAGGGTTGTTGTTACATGTGATCCTGATTCAGAGTGGAAAAATATTGTACAGTTTGCCTAGCATATAACCTAACACAATTGCTGAAAGTACGTTGTAATTGATAGACAATACCAGGGAGACACGTTGAGACGAAGAGATCGGGTGACTGCAACAACTGGAAGCTTCTTCGCTCACGGAACATAGCGCTACCACTAATGACAGAACATTTAGTGTTGATCATATCAAGTACTATGTGATAATACAAATAGAGAGTGAAGAGTTCCATAAATTGATAACGAATTTATATCAGCTGAATAATACACTAATGTTTCTGGAATCCTTGAAACTTGTTTACTGGTGGTTTTGCAACAACTCAAAACAAACCCACAATTCTCCTTATCTCTGATTCTGTTTGCACTGTCGATATTAGGCAGACGAATTATAATTTAATATTACGTACTCTTTCATTTCCCGTTCATTTTGACCGATCTATATTTGCAAACAGAACCGTGAATCTCTCACTTCATTTGGGGAATCCCTTGCGCAATTGTTCTGGACTTTTGATTTTGATATTTTTGGATACTATCCCTATGATTTCGTATGTGAAATTCCACACCGCCTGTGTCACGGCCATTCGTCTTTGTGCTACGGTGCCTCGAAGTTCCGTTCCGCGCAATTTCTCACGCTCATATCTCGGAAAGATGCAGCTTTTGAGGTTTGTGCTCATATAATTTTTTGTTTGTTTTGATGTGTATTTTCAGCTTCCAAAAGTTGTAATAGGAATTAACGGACACCCTGTATATATAAGATGGTAAAAAAGGTGGGAAGAAAAGGTACTTACATATTAGAACATAAAAGACAGTTGCACAGGAACTACACAAACACAATATCAAAGCTGCTACGTTTCGCAAAAGCGTTTTCACATGGTAGGAGAGGAATAGGACAGAGCGGATAGGTGCGGAACTGTTGTCTTAGAGAGGCACCATTTGCCAGATGATGCTCGGTAACAATGTGGTCACGTTATGGACGCGGGAAAATGACTAGATGAATCGGAGAAAACAACAAATGGAGAAGTGTGAAGATAACTAGGAGCAGGTAAGGGGTTTTCTGAAGTCGTAAGAGGGTAAAGAATCACTGGGGAGGGGTATAATAATGAAGATGAAGTGGGAAGGGAGAACAAAAATCAACAGAGAAAAGAGAATAAAAGTGCAACTGGAGATGGAACAAAGAAGGAAGAAGAAGACGACGACGACACTGTGCTGCAGGCAGTTACAGGCCATTGAAGTCGGTTTCATGGTTGGCGGAAACAATAGAGATGTACGTCTGCTCCCATCAAGGAAGGCGGAGAATCTTTCAGAGGGAGAGCCAATACTGGAGACGATGTGTTTGCCAGGATTACCGGGTTTATGCATTTTAGGAAGTATGTAAAATTTTAGGTAAAATCTAGGGGTTACCCTAAAATTTAGGGTTTTTTTTACACACATCTGGTAATCCAGGCAGACCATCTACTAATGAAAGAATTTCCGCCTTCCTTGACCACAATCTCAAACCGTTTGTCCAGGCTCTTCCTTCCTACATCAAGGATACCAACCACTTCCTCTGCACAATACACTTTATCTCTGATCCTCTCCCACCTGACACCATTTAAGTTACAGTCGACGTAACGTCACTGTACACCAACATTCCCCACACCCGTGGCTCGTAAACACTTTTTTTGACACACGCCTCAGTCCTCGTAAATCCAGCATGTCATTTTTGCTTCAGCTAGCGCAGTTTGTCCTCAATATTAACAACTTCTTTGAGAACCACAATTTCCTGCATATCAAAGGCACAGCCGTGGGCATTCCCATGGCCCTTTCATACGCCAATCTTTTCATGGGACGCTTGGAGATCCAATACCTTAACTCCACACCTCCCAAACTTTTACCTGGTTCGCTACATCGACGATGTTTTCTTGATCTGGACCCACGCACAAGAGTCACTGGAAACATTCCTGCACAACCTCAACTGCACCTTTCCCGTCAAGTTCACTTGGTCCTTCTCCAGAGAAGACATAGCTTGCCTTGATGTGGATGTGGGGCTCAGGAACAATCGACTTGCGACATGCATTCACATCAAACCTACCAACAGCATGCATATCTCCATTTCAACAGTTCCCATTCATACCATACCAAACGCTTTTGCTGTTCGGGGCTCCCGCATCTGTTCCTGTCATGACCTACTTCAAAATTATTTCAGTACCCTCTCCTCAGCTCTCACTGACCGTGGATATCCCAAACACCTCATCCGTAAACAACTGGACCATGAAAAGTATTCTAATCTACCTCCCCGCGAAGCTTCCCCCGCTCCCAGTCGTCCCACATAGTACCACACCAGCCTTCAGACCCTCCGAAAGCTGCTCAAACTGGCACACCCCATATTCACTGAGTCACCTGAAACTGAAAAAAATTGCCCGTCGTGCCCCAAAATATTCTACGGCGGACCTCCGAATCTCAACACGACTCTCACCAGAACTGGACATTTCACGCCCCCTCCCTACAAACCAGGCAAGTGCAATAGACCCCGCTGTAGAACCTGTCCTATTTTTTATCCCAGTCTGACAGTACATCCGGACAAGATGCAGTGTTTACAACACTGCGGCAGTTGCATATCTTCCAAGCTCATTTATCTTATACTCTGCAACCTATGTTCCTCCTGCTACGTCGGAGAAACCAAAACTCCTCTAACGTTCCGCATCAATAACAATCGCTACTCCTCCAAATCACAACTTCCGCACCTCCCCATACCCAAACACACTTCTTATCACGGCTGCACCTTTGACGAAACCTTTCGATTCAGAATCCTGAAAACACTGACCCCTGACACAGTTGCCAAGTTAGGAACAGCTATCACAGTTGATGGGAGCAGACGTACATCTCTATCCTTTTCGCCAAACACGAACACGATCTCAATTGCCTGTAACTTCCTACAGCGCAATGTCGTCGTCTTCTTCCTTTCTCTTCTTTGTTCCGTCTCTAGTTCAACTTCTATTATATTTTTCTTTATTGTTTTTTTTCCCCTTCCATTTAACTTCATTTTTATTATATTATTTCTCACTCTGTGATTCTTTACCCTCTTAGACCTTTAGGAAGACCCTTAATCTGCTCCTAGTTACCTTCCCACTTTCTTCTCTATTTGGTGTTTTCTCAGACCCAGCTAGTCATTTTCTTGCCTCGATAACCTGGTCACACTATTACCGAGCATCATCTGGCAAATGGCATCTCCTTAATACAACAGTCCCGCGTCCGTCCGCTATGTCCATTTCCTCTTCTACCATGTGAAACGCTTTTGTGAAACGTAGCAGCTTTCATACTGTGTTTGTGTAGTTCCTGTGCACAGGTCTTTATATTTTAATATGTAAGTAACTTTTTTCCTATCTTCTATAAATTTATATACATATTAATAAAATGGTTAAACAGGTTGAAAAAAGGATACTTATAAGGTAGGTTCTTGAGACAGGTGTACAATAACTTCACAAACACAATAGAAAAGCAGTTTTTATATATAAGGTAAATTTATGATAAGAAGTAGGGAAAATACTTACAGCTTATCTGTTCCGTAGAAAAAGAAACACTCACACATACACAACACTAATTTTCACATAGTTTTTTTGCAATATTTCGATATTAATTTCCTAGACTTGCTGTACAGGAAGAGAGACGCACACACGTGGATAGAAGAAAAGAATAGGACGACAGCAGCGACACGTAGCGGACGGTGCATCGTTTGGAGAACAGTTGAATGCTGAATGGCGCGTGGAACAATTGACAACTGTACAGCGTGTAAGTACTGGATAGGATTGTGGAAGGAAAAATGTTGAAAATGCAGAGATAACGTGTTAGAGTTATTGAAAGTTAAGTCCAGAATACATTTTCGCGCCCAAACAATGAATAAAGGCCTCCTCCCACAGACGATGTGTTGAGATTCTGGTAATAGAGGGTAAAACGTGGATTATGGCAACTAGGAAAGATAGGCTAAAACTGGTGTTGTGAGACTCGGTGTGTAAGGAGATTGGGGCATCCGGTTTGTTAATAGTGCAAAAGTGGCGATGGTTATTAACAAGAATGTTGAGAGGTCCACCTGTTTCCCCCACTTAAAAGGCATCACAAAATTTGGTGTGGTGTGGTGGCGAGGAAGGATTTGTACGGACTAAGATGTTTCTAAGATTAGGGGGATGTTCAAAAACTAATCTCGGTTTGGTCGGGAATACTGATCTTGTGTCCGGATCAGCTTGGAGAATGTAGAAATGAGATTGTAGGATTTGTTTGACCTTGGTTAGTTTAGGCTGGAACTGGGTGATTAGAGCCAGTGGGTTGGGCGCCGGTAGCTAGGGGTTTGAGTGGGTTGAAAGTGTGAGGATGCACGGCAAATCTTTTTGGTTACAAGGTTAGATGGGTAGCCACGGTTGACTAGAGCTTCCTGGAGGAGTTGGTTGTAAGTTCCAGTAGCAGCGGTGGTGGAATTTAGGCGTTGTCCTCTAAGTGCAAGGGAGAAAGGAATCTCTTTCTTGGTGTGGTAAGGATGGGAACTTTAGTAGTGTAAGTACTGCATATGGTTGCTGGATTTTATGTGAACGGAGGCATTGAGGGTGTTGCTTTCTAAAGTGATGTCATGTCAAGAAA
>JAGDQP010008326.1:0-63427 GCA_022664845.1 Lepisma saccharinum | reverse complement strand
GTTCCTTGGTGACAGCATGTAACAGGAACAAAGGAACTTGGCGCGAGGTGGCAAGGTTCATGATCCTCAAGCTATAAGGGTGGTGGGGATCCTAAAACCCACTTCATCCACCGCCCCCAACCCTAAGGCTTTTGCCAGCTCGCGCCAAGTTCCTTTGTTCCTGTTACATGCTGTCACCAAGGAACTTGGCTCATCCGTCTCCCATTTCACACCTTTTTAGGGCTAAAGAACTTGACTCCACTTTTTGCACCTCTGGTGTTTTTGTTCAGATTTATATTACGTCTGTTTCTTTTCTGTTGATACATTTCTGGTCAACTGATGGTAGCACCGTTTTACAATGGAAGATCTTAGACACTGTGTAACGGTAAGCTAATCGTTAATTAAATCGTTCACTCCTATAGAGTAATATAGCGATCACTACAATCTATATATTTCTTAATATGTCTGGCCTAGCTCAGTGTAAATGTCTTCTACGAAAGACATGATTAGCACAAATGACTTCAAGCTTCGCTTAAGCTGCATTTACTCTTAAAGATTCGTTCCAACTTGTTTATTATAGTATTTGTTATCTCAAATACTTGCAGGTTCTTGCGTGGTACTTGCAGGTTCCATCTATAAAAATGACAAATATTAAAGATGCCCCAGTAGGGTCTTATGATCTGCACACTAAAGGGATGACCCTCGAATTCTAGATAACATCCCCCGAGATTTATACTAAGGTACTATCTAATTGGAGAATAAAAGATTTGATTTAAGTCTAAATAGCTTTATTATTCGAAGTGATACAAGATTATAGAAAATTGTATTCTCTGTTGACATGACCATATCATGATCTTTTGGTTACATTAGTAAGTTACGTAGCTCGATCAAATATACACTAGATCTCAATTTGTGTTGTAGAGAGTTTACAAATCTGAACTATCGTTCGCTAAAATTAGTAAAATAATAAATAGCTTGTGTTTAAATGGATACATAGCAAGATTTCATACATAATTTGGTTTTGCGAGCAATTGGTAATGAATTGTCACCAACCTGACATCTTTTCCCGATGTTCGTACAATATTGGCATCTGACTAGGATTACCCAATTGATATCCGCACTAACATAGCTTTCATTTGTCTCGCGTCTGTGTATGTAATACAGAGAACAAAACATGAAACTACTTCGTAGCTTTGTATGTAGGTACAGGTAAATAGATATAAGCTTAAATAGCCGCAGAAAGTCATAAAATCCCGTTATTGCAAGGCTAGGCACAAGTATACTTAGTATTTATAGATGTTTCATAACTTAAGCAATCATGATAGTCTTTATAGTGCAAGAGTCCATTTTCATGTGCACGTAGCCTTGAAGGCAAACATACGTCCAAATGATTGCACGTAGTCATAACAACTGGAAGTTTATTATTGTTATACAATCAGGTTATACCTTGCCGCATTAAACGTAGGATTAATGTTTTTATATACTGACATACGTTTAATGAAATTGCTTAAAGGATTTTGGAAATAATGGCACATAAATATGTACTCTTGCATGTATTAGTGTGAGTCTTTTGTTACGAGTTGAAGAAGAGCGACTCGCCTACGCAGTATAATGCTATCAATGCAAACTGGTATTACTACAAAGACAAACTGTTATAAAACGTACAATACCAATAGATTGAAACTACTACATTTCGGGTTGATTTATTGTAAATTCAACAATAAAGTATTGTAAGTTAGCGTATGGTAAGCTGTGGCCTACAACCAAACAACTATTGTTAAATTAACAAAACACTCTTAACAATAAATATTTTGTAAATGCAACCATAAAAAGTATTGGTTCCACAATAAACACATTTTATTGTGCAGTTGACCATAGTATTGTTATATCTACTATATCTGTTTTTAGTGTGCGGAAGCTGTGACTCAAAGGGAGTAGTAAATAAAGGTTCCAAACTAAAGTGAAATACTAAATGAGATAGGTGTAATCAAACGGTGGCATTTCCGAAAACAGGGGTGTCCTAGCAATACTGTTACTGGGAGTAAACTTCAATTTTAAATAGAAACAACGGCTGATATTGCTTTCTTAGGAAACGAAACATGCAATTTTGAACAACTTTCAGATAAAACATTTCTTTAATGTCTTCAGTTACAAGATCTACTTGGTAAGTTAACTATTAATCTACCAATTATATCTCTTCTAATTGCCAAACGTTACGTGATGTTAAACAATGTTTTAACTGAAAGTTGTTCATAATTGTCTTTATTTCAAAGAAAACAAAATGAACCATTGTTTCTATTTAAAGCTGAAGTTTCCCCTCCCCCGTAATAGTATTCCCAGGAGTCTCCTGTTTTCGAAAATGTCACCGTTTGATTCCGCATATCTCATTTAGTTTAGAACCATGTTATTTACTACCCCTTTGAGCTACAGTAACCGAAAACTCCAGAAAACCCTCTACACCGTGTTAATTTTGATCACCAATTAGGTCTTCTAGCTGCCAAAGGGAAAAGTGTTTTCTCTAGATGTTGTTCAAAATATAGCTGTTGTTTCAGTGGGAGCAAAACAATCCCTGTTGCCGTCTAAAACTTTGAAGCTGCACTCGTAGAAGTATTCCCAAGATGCCCCTGGTTTCAGAAGTATCAATTCCGCACATGCACTTTGGTATTAACATTTTTTGTTTCAAAGATTCCTGTGCACTAGGAGCTGCGTTATGGCCCTGTTACGGATTACCAGATCCACCCTGTATATATATCCCCTCTCTCCCCTTTCTCCGGTACGAATGAAAATGCTGAAACACGTGTCCCATTATTTTCAGAAGCTAACATTTTTTCCTAAAAAAAATTCCACGTCCGACTCCTCCGGAAGGTAGGAAAAGCTCGAAAATTTTATATTGCAAGGTAGGTCGATTAATATATCGTCTGAACTGTCTTGATGAAAGAATTTATTTTACAAACTCCGGGACTGATGTGCTGTCGCTATTTAAAATAACGAGGTTACACAAAAGTTCAAAAATGACAATTTTATGAGTGTCTTTTACTGATGTCGTACGAGTTGAACAGATGAGTACAGGGTAGCAAAGTACATCTCCAGCAAACTTATTTCATGTTCAATCATTTTTCTTAGGATTTGGAATCCATGTGTTTTCACTGTCGCCACGAAAAGCTGACCCCTCCCCAAATGAGAGTAGATGGCGAGTAACTTAAAAGTTTAAAAATTCCAAGAGTGTTCGAATAATGTATCGTTTGAAAGGTATTAATAAAACGAAAATTTGGTAGCAACTCCAGGTTCAGTATGTTCAAAATGGTGGGAGGTCAAATTTCAAAAAATTGTTTGTTTTTTGCTCAGGTTTTAAGAGTAACACAGAAGAGTAGGATTGGTTCGAGGAGGACATTTTAGCTAAAACAGCCACCTTTTCAAAATATTGGAATGCTCGTTTTGAAATTTTCTCATATTGCCGTTCGTTCTGCAAATACTGAAGATCGTGAGGCTTTATGCAAGGGATAACATGTCATGTTTCTCGTTGCAACAATGGAAACTTTGTGAGACCTTAAGAGAAAGGATAGCACATAAAATAACGTTACTAGATAAGTGTTTTGTAACTTCGTACTATTGTGTTCAACTCCTACACCATGAGCAAAACATTCTCATAAAATACACATTTGCGAATTTTGACGCCCCGTCATTTTGAGTGGCAACATTTTGACAGTGGAATTTGTCCAAAATCTGTCTTCAGCTCACAACGTCTCAGGTAAAATACTGAATTCGCTATTTGGGTGCCATATAGCCGTATCAGGCACCATGTTCCAAAAATAGGCATTCGAAGAATCTATAGTTTTCGGGAGTTAAATGACCAGATTAATTTTCAGTCAGGACCTTTCAAACGATGGATTACTCGATCCACCTTGTAATTTAAAAGTTTCGAATTTACCTCCCTCGGAAGGTCGGAGGTGGAATAATTTAGCTCAAATCGTGAGTTTCTGAAAATTATGGAATACGTATTTAAACATTTTCTTATACTTTCATGTTCCGGAAAAAAAGGTATGTGGACAGACTTTATAAACACCCCATATATACACTAGAGTCTCCTGTACTAGACTGGGTAGAGACAGTTCAGATTTCAGCCCATAAAAAACATTAACTTGAGATTGCTGTTTCGTTATAATTTTATCATTTAACAATATGAGCAAATGAGACACATTTTTTATCAGTTAATAACTCACCTTATAGACTATGATGATAGCTGAATTTCAAACGTATCAATGCAAATGCATACGGTTGATTACGGGTGTCAGTATGGATATTATTAGCTGAGTTGTCAATTTAAAATAATTTATCTGTAATGTTGCAAATGAAATGTTTATTCTCTTGCAGATGCTTAGCCACGGAAAAGCACCATATGTTTAATTTTTATATATCCTTATCTATGATTACGCTACAAATCACAGTACTTCTCGTTCTGACTTGTTATGCTTCTGTATAAGGACAATCAGTCATGAATTATATTTGTACAATACAAAAGTAATTTGAAGACAGTTCATTCCGATTTACTGCTCATGACAAAGAAGTAGGAATATTAGGATGGTGCAGTAAGTCAACATCTTCCAAGCCCTAAACTTGAAAACATAGAATCGCCATTCTGTAAAACAGAGGGAACAGATTAATAGAAACAAAAAACAATTGTAAAATATGAATTCCTGCGTCCGTCGCTGATTCTAAAAAATTAGGAATACATTATACTATATATTTTTCAGAGGCAGTGACGGATCCGGAGATTCATATTGTAACTTCGATTTTGTTTTTATTAATCTGTTCCCCTGCAAGAACTTGAAGTCAAAGAACCGCTGCTCTAAACCCAACCCTGGGTTCGCCACTGTCTCTTAATTCAGAGGTAAATTTTTTACAGCGTATTCTAATTCCGTAACTACTACGCTAGATGGAAACCTTATATGGTGTGAAAGTGAGTATGCTCTTTAAGAGGCTGTAGTGAATGTCGCGTAATCTGTCACGTGTAGAGGAAGCAAGTCCTTTCAAAATAAATATCCTTTTTTAACCTAAAGATAATTTCCTCTAGTCAGCAAACAGTTTAGGATACATTCCATGACAGAGTAGAAAATACACCTGAATAGAGCAGCTTTGACTGTCAAGTATTCGCTTAGACTGTATGACAAAGGAGTCGTGTTTGTGCATGGAAAGAGGTGAAGTGGCGTCTTACTACGAAGGTTGTAGGATAGATGCCCACTATGTAAATGCGTTGCATTAAATAGAACTGTTATCATTTTGTTCAGGTAAGATACTCATTTCTTTAAACCATTCTTCTTGAACAGAATGTAGTCTCACAAGACCATCTCTAATTGGTAGTATACGTACGTATTCAATAGAGTTTGAATGCCATTTATGTCCTTTAGGCAACTATGGTTGAGGCCGGAATAGGGTGGGGAGGGTATGGGAAAGAAGTCGGACAGGGCCTAGTTCCGAAGGCACCATCCCACTATTAACCTTGTGTGTCTAAGGATAACCCTGGATAAACCTGAGTCAGGATAGTCACCGCGAGGATCGAACACGAACCTAATGTTCTTCTAACTGAGCTACGGCTACTCGTTACATGTTTAACAGAATATATACTATACGTTAAGGAACTTTTTTTTTCCATTTCACACAAAACGTAAAGTTGTTTCTGCATTAAATTAGTGTATATTTCATTATCACATACGGGAGAGAAATCTGGGGTTTCAAGCAGATGACGTCAAGGTGGACTTTAGAACAAATATTTTCTGAAGCCGTGGAAATACATCCGTACTTGTTCATGTATTTGAGTCATATTAGAGATAATGTAGAAATAAAGTTTCACATCTTAATTTCACTATTATTGTCATATATCTTAGGTATAATGTATTAGACATTTTCCCCTAAATGAGTAGGCATCTTACACTAATGTGTGTGGAGATGGTACTTTGAGAAGTCAGTTTAAAGGATCATATATCCGTTGTGTATAAATTTAGCTTGATGTGTTTGCGTCATTATAAGCATGAAAGTTCAAAATATATTTGTACAAAATTTTACTTTTCTGTTTCTTTTCATTATTCCACAATGGCTCGTAGACGAAAATGGGTGGTACCTTTCCTCAGTCCAATATAAATAATTACGCAATAAACAAAGGGAATAAAACGTCTAAAAGCCATTCATAATTTGAATTTCATAAGATTTATCAAGAGAGAAATACTAAAGTCTAAATTAAAAGCTGTTTTATTGTTGAGAGCTATGGTGACACAGAAATTAGAAGTAGGTGAATTCAAAGAAAATCAAGAAAACGTTATTGTTAAAATGCCATAAGGAAAACAATGTTGTGAAAAATCAGTCAAGAGTATAAAAGTGTTGAAAACTCATCGAGTCATCGGAGAAGGAATAAAATGAAAGAGAATAAAAGGAAAGAGTGTGTGTACATGAAAGAACCGCTTGTGATAAAGTGATAAATGAAATAGTAAATACAAGGTTTATATTACTGATAAATCAAATCCTCCAAAGTTAGATTGAAAGAAACAAAAAGCTGTAACAGTCAAAATATTATTCAACAAACATGCGATAATTCTCACAAGAATATCAATGTGAATATACATGGAAGATATTGAGCATAAATATTGAAAGACTGTTTGGATTAATTAAAATTGAAAAACTATTACTAACAAAGTAGCCTCTGCGGGAAAGACCTTCAGCATGTCAATGAGAGGAAGCTCAAATGAAAGAATTTCTTAATTTTCACGCAGCATTTGAAAAGGAAATATATGAAAAATGGTTTAATACTTTATTGTAACTAACCGTTGTATATAATTTGTGTTGAACATAAACAATTAATATGTTACTTATTGTGTTAATAAGGAAATAACATTTAGAAATTGTAATTGCAATATAATTATTGAAATAAGACAATCTCAAGGTCATAAGTTAACCTAGTCTAACTCTGATTCGTTAGCGAACTACCGTAGACCTTTATAGAACACACACAAGAGACCGTATACGATCACATTCAGATTGATGGCATATTTCAATGCTGAGTACACTAATTGTCTTCACATCATTTCTCGTCATCATGACTGACAAACAACCCACAGGACGTCATCGTCTACCTACGATTATTTCAGGACCACCAACTTACCAAGATCCACCGCAATATACCGGTACATCAAGAGCTACAAGAAAACATAAACTCTATACAAGTCAGCAATCTTCATCTACAAGACCAGACTCTCTAACTGTAAGAAAATCAGGACGGACCACACCACTATCACCACCATCAAAAAGGACCATTAGCGCTTCAGATTCGGATTCAGAATGTATGAACCTGGCTAATCTAACTGACTGTCTTGCAAAAGAACAAGCTTCAGACTAATTTCTACTCACAAATTTCGACCCAAAATATCAAACACCAGATCTTGCTACAACAGTTCATCCAATATGTTCATCGTGACTCTATCGCTAGTATAATTAAAACTAGAAACGGCATTATTGTGAAGTCACCAAATCCAAAACTAGCTACCATTATCCGAAATAAGCACAACTACAAAATCTTCGGCAAATCAGCTGAACTAACGTCAATGGAGAATACACCTATCAGACATCCACCACCTACACGAAGACCACCAATACTCTCCGTAATAACAAGAGGAGTTGAGCCAACCATCACAAACGAAGAAGATGAAGAAGAACTCAAGATCGAGGGAGATATCTTTACAAAGTCTCTTCGAATTAAAACCACATCAGGAACATCAAGATATATGATCAGAGTCCTTACCAACAATGAGGACACCATGAATGAGAACAACAAGGGCATATATTTACAGAAGGCGATATCGGGTCGAACCTTTTCCCCCACCGTCTCCTTTACCACTGAGATGTGAAAAATGCCAGGCATACAATTCTAATCAAACTTTCGATTGCCCAATACTACTACGTGTGTATATTGTACCGTATCTCACAACACAAAAGTCTTACCAAACCTACAGCAACCGCCTAAGTGGAGAGAAACACTAAAGAGAAACAGGTACCACCCTTAAGGACCTGCGGAGAGAAACAGGTCGCCCGCCCCACACCAAAACCCGAAAATCCTGGTATGTCTTCCTTATCCGAACTCTTTAAATCAATACACAGATCCCACGCATTACATCCATGACACAGCCCATTACCACAGTCCAATTCCTAATCTTCATAACAGTAGCTCTCCAAAACATCTATTCCTTCCAACGCCAAAAAGTTCTACATGATCTCCATCACGTACATACTAACATCCTTGAAACAGAAGTATAAATTCCAGATGACTCCTTCAATTCACTCTTCCGTTATTCACTTACATTAATTGTAATGTATCCATAAGTGTATGACCAGGGCCTCATCATTCTTTCATCATGCCTAGAGTCTGGGTAAGAAGACTGTCAATCATCTGTTTGGTCTGAATGTTTGTGCCCTGGTAGTGCACATCATATTCATATTTCACTCATTCCATCATTATTGATTTTCTTCACCTAAAGTAATGATTATAAACAAAGCTTATAGTATCCATGTTAATAAGGATAAGAAGAATAAAGGATAAAATATTATTGGTCCACTTCGACCACCTACATACCATTATTCCTTCCTATCTCTAATCCTTCTTTCCCGAAATAAAGGGCTAATCAACACTGAATTGACAAAACACTCTAGGGTCAGTAACATAATAATACATCCATCTTCTACTCTAACCTATCTTGGTGTTGTATTTTACTCAAAATTTAACTGGACACATCACATTCAAAAAATAATTACTAAAGCAAAAACCGGCTAAACCTTCTCAAGTAAACTGATTGGCAGTACATCAGGATGGCGAGCACAGTCTTAAATACATATAAAGTATTCATGCGCCCAATTTTAACGTACGGCCGTACAGCATGGATATCAGCAACTACATTTATAACTTCCGCAACTACTACCTAGGGCAACTACAACCCAGATTTATAGTAAACAGAATAAAGACACAACACCTAATGTTCCTCGATATCCTTAGAAATGATAGATATAATGATGTTAAACCCTTGTATAAGAAATGATAGAGATAATGACTTTGAACCCTTGTATAACGACACACCTATTAATCATTTTATGACATTATTTTACCTTGAACAAGTTCCTGCCGAAATAAATGACAACATATTTGAACTCGTCAACTGTCACCTTCCATCTATCCATAACATCCATAATGAAATACATCACCAATATGATCCCATATTGTCCTCATTAAGTTTTTTTAAACTCAGACCCTCTCCAGATTTTCTACCAGCTTTATTAGTATTCTTAGGACACTTTCCCGGAGAAAGGGTGTACCTCTTTGAACGGATGTGACTTATTAAAAACATATGGGATTCAGAAATTCTTAATTCGAAACAATTTTGCAACAGTGCATAAATTACGTCTCACGTGACATTATCAGACTAATACCTGCAAGAAATGGCATTCACAGCGTAAATAAAATCTTTGCAAACAAAATTGGAAACCATCGCAGCTTTGAAATATTTGCAATATAGCAAATGTGACTCGTGTTGAAAACAAACAGCTCCGACAAACACCAGAACAACGCAAACCACCGACATTGTCTGTCGAGATCCATGGGGTGGAACCCAGTGTTATAGACGATGCAAGAAAATCGGAATTAAAAGAAGAGGGAAACTCGATCGTAAAATGTATTCGAATTGAAACCAAATAGTGATGCCCGATTTACTTGATCTTTACAAACAATAAGGAAACAATAGATGGTTTGTTAACAAACGGAGCTTACATTTAAGGGACCCAAGGTTGAAGTGGGTTCCCCTAATGGAAGGGAGAGCAAAATGATAAGCTGAAGTCGGTTCTCCTATTTCTACAGTACATTGTCATTCGTTTTCCCCTTCTACTAAGCTTATCTCCCTTTGGCAAATCTATTTCATTGATAAATCCCTCCCTGAAACTCGTGTGCTACAGTACTTATATAAATTACTACACGTATAATACCCCTCCCCTGGCTAAAGGAGTTAATTCGTGCATTGCCTGTGTAGTTGCTGGAGTTTCGTGAATAAATTCGATCAAGATCATTTAGTTAAAAAAGAGAAGAATGAAAGAAAAAATGAAAACGCCTTATTCTGTCGTTTAAGGATCATTCATCGTGATTTTGTCATATACAAACATAATTTAAGAAAAAGGAAAATATACAAGAGAAGTAAGCGACAAGAAGAACTCACACAAAAGCAGGAGTAGACTTGCACTAGGAAATATATCCTTCAAACTGCAGTTTGGATGCAACTATTGTTTACCGTTAATACCATACTTTTGAGTTTCTAATACAACATAGATAGGGAAACTATATACAGCGGTTATAAAAAGTATTTAAACAATTTCAACAAAGAGGAAAAACACACTGTATGACACGTAAAATATGGACCATTTCGAAATCTCTTGCTCCTTTCTGATATGCATGTTTTGTTTCTGGCTACACATCTTCTGAATCCCATTTTTTTATTGTTCACATCTACACATCTGTAACATTAACTTGCATATCCTAGGCAAGTGAAATAGCCAAATCTTTATCACTAATTCTTTGAGTTTTGTTCACAGAATGAAAAATGTAGGTTTCATTCCGGACAGTTAATTTCCTTAGTTGATAAGAACGAATCCCCAATAATTGTTCTGTTTTATGTTTTTTTATGATTTATCCAATGGTAGAGCATAACTTTCCAACAAGCCTTTTATGTCTCAGTACCTTTTACCTTCCGCACGTAATTTAAAATTAAGGTGAGTAGATCCAATGTTGTTTAGCTCACTTTGTTCCCCATGCTGCTTCTTTATGCCTGACACGGTGTGGATTGCTTTAATGCACCACGCAGAATGCTCTTGTGCACAAAAGGATACCTAAAACATTTCTTTCGAGAGAAGTATGGGGTTGTCCAAATACATTTTTGCGATGAATTTACGTAGTTGTCACTCTTTCATTGGCTGTTACCTTACAGGTGTATCGAGTACTAGTTATTTTTCTATAGCATTCTATCTAAGGTATAAAAATTATCATAAAAGGGCAAGAGATTTCGAAATGGGCTAAGTTTTGAGTGTGATACTGTCTATTTTTACACGCTTTTTATTAACTTACTCTGTAATCATGTTTCATCTTTGGTACAAATCTTGTACTTGATTTTTAACTCACTTTTCATCCTATGATTTCTTTAAAATTTTGTAAACTTACTTGCTTTCGATCGCAATACAATATTCAATCATTAGATATACGACAAAATAATCCAGTTAACTGTAATTAATTAAAAATAAAATTATTTAATACTGACATCTTTATCCTAAAATAAATACTAGCCTGCAACGACGATGTGTTTTGACTGGTTGCAGAACACTTTAGGATCTGGGTGTGCGAAGATCTTAACGTAGAAAAAAATATTTTTGAAAAACACGCTTTTTTAAAAATCCTTTTTTATTTTTTTAAATTTTTTCCTTAGTTCACAATGGTTCGTAGTGTCTTCAAATCTGGCAACATTAATTTAACTCATTTCCCGACGTCATACAGTAATAGAATTTTGCACAGCGACGTAATTCGGGTGAAAATACAATATTATATTTTTACTTCCATACATTTCTATATATTTATATATTTTAAAAGCATATTTTAATATTTTTAAGACAGACTTCTTTATATTAAAATAAATACTAACCAGCAATGACAAGGGGTTTGGCTGGTTACAGAACACTTTAAGATTTTGGTCACATAATATTAGCTTGATGAAAAGTACCTGAACAGTAAATAACTTGGAAAAAATAATTTAAAAAAAAATAACCTTCTTTTCTTGAACAATTTGTACTAAAATATAAAAAGTAATTTTGTTTTTGCATGACTAGAAAGAAAATTTTGGGGCGTGCCAATTGAGGATTTTTTTAAAGTGACTGTATATGAGAGAGCGCCGCATGCTTTTCTTTCTAGTCATGCAAAACAAAATTATTTTTTACTTTTTAGGATGAATTGTTTAAGAAAAGAATGTCTTTAAAAAGTTTTTTTAAATTATTGTTTTCCTCTTTGTTGAACTTGTCCAAATATTTTTTTCTTACTGTAGTTGAGACAGAAGCTTCTTGAACCATGCCTGTCGAAATCGAGAACCGAGAATTAAAAGAAGAAAAATAATATGTGTCCAATAAAGCAGTAGCGCGGCGGAAGGGTAAGCAGGCCAGAAAGAGAACTACATTTGAAAAAGCTGAGTAACTCCTCTGCATAGACTAACATTACGTCGCATGAGAATTGTTTTATTCCATGTCAAAAATGCCGATGACAAAGAATACAACAATTCTCACGCGAAGATTATTTTCTATTATTTCCTAAGTATATTTTCTAGGAACATTAGAAACTTTCTTCTTATTAGTTAAAATATAATATGGTTTAGTGATTTTTTTAATGTTATACAAACATAGTTAAATGTTGTTATAGATGGGCCTGGGGAAGTCTTCATAATGACTATATGTATACTATTATATGTGCGTTTATGAATATACAATACTTGGCAAAATCTGAATTGAATTTGTATTAAGATCATCATATGTGCCTTTTTAGACCTTTATCTGGCAACAAAACACATATTTGAATGCCTCCCCCCAAAAGCTACACAGAAATCGGCGCCCTTGCTTACATTTATAAGAGACAGTACAGGATAGAGTCAACCTGCCCCCTCTCACTCCGCTTCTCCTTTACTAACAGGAAAAATGTCAACTATCCAAGGCACATCCTACAACAAAATATCCCAACGATATTCAATGAGGATTCTGCATCAGTTCCTTAGAATACAAAATCATACCGGAATTTACGACGACCAAAATCCAACACTTGCAGGCCACTACATCCAACTTTTAGTTGTAAAGGTAAAGACAGATGTGCAGCGGAACCAATTAAACCTGAGTTAATCGTTCCAAATAGAACACCAGGGACAAAATAACAGGAGAATACATCACTTCTGAAATACTGAGAATATTTACTCTTACTCGAAATTCTGTTATAATTCCAGCTTTTTTTCTAGACGAAGGCTTTTTCTTTGTTTCTACTTTCTATCAACGCAAAGGAGCTACGAGATCTGAAGAAACTGCAGAACTATCGTGTCTCAAGAAAAGTGACTATCATGTAATCAAGAAAAACTTAACAAAAGCATTATTTTATCTAATATTATTGTTTCATAATACCGTGTAACATGAGGATTATTGTTTACTAATTTCATCTACTGTTTTTAGTTTTAGGTAATAGTTCCAAGCATTAACTTCTATTGAAAATTTCAACGTTTAATGAATCACACTTTTATTCTATTTTTTAAAAACAATGCTTCTCACGTGTTCAGTGCAGAAATTGCGCATGTAATAATTTCAACCTTTATTAGCAACGAAAGTAATAATGATACAAAACTGTCCTTGTAGGTACTCTCTTTATGAAGCCACGATCATTATTTAAGTAAAGTACCATAATTAAGAGATAAACTTTTTTTTTTTTTGCATTTTACCCAAAAGTAAGTTTTTGTCACATGTGCACTTTCTGCAACGACCAATTTAATTGTACATTTAACTTAAGATTTGGATACCTAAATATCCGTATTTTTTTAAAATTAGAAATTGGTTAATTAAAAGCCAAGGTAGTTAGCATAGACTCTAGTCTGCTTTTCCCATCGACTGATCTGCCTGATTATAAATGACGAAGAACTTGAAAACTACTTAAGTTATGTGTTGTCAACGTGTCCACTCTCTTTATTTGATGATTTTTCACTACAAAAAGGTACAAAATCTTCTTTGATACCAGAGCTGATAACCCTTAGCTGAACTTCCACCTGAATCACAATACATTATTAATGGTGGCTTCCTTATACATAAAGTTTCCAGCGTGCCATATGCCACTTTTGGTGAGATTTGCAAGACTATGTAGACTATATTCTTCAGAACTGTGATAGGAGCTCAACTGTAGCTTCTCATGGCTACCAGTATTCAACTGTAAAAGACGTGGAACACTTTCGTCGAACTTCAAAAGGTTGTACCATATCTCTTACAGTTGAATGCTGGTAGCCGTCAGAAACCAGAAACCTACGTTCTCAAAATATTTTTTTAAGGCAATTCAGAATAAATCTCGCTTCGTAGACTTGTTGCCAACAGAGCTCATTAAAGAACGTGTGACTGTGTATCGCGCGGATGGTGATGAAAACTGAGCAGCAGCAAGAGCATACAGAAGACGAATTTCTGTCATTTGTCGGCCAAAACACAGGTCTGTGGATCTGTTCATCCTTTTGATAGGTCTAATGAGTAAAAATAGTAATGTGTTCATGTTGATGCCAGGAAATAACACACCTCCCAGAGACTCATTAGTTCAGAACTTCTACCGGAAGGTCTAGGAGAGAGAAACCCCCATATTTTTATGCTTTTCCGTGCAACGGCAGGGTGCGATAGGTCCGTGGAACACCTTACAAGATGGAAAAGAAAGATCTTTTCATAAGTTCAAAGGAAACAGTGACCTGCAAAAGATGGTTGTAATTTTTAAAAGATTTAAGCCTTCACATGAAGATATTGCCACTACAGTAGAAGCATTTTTGTCTGCAATATCCACAGGAAGACCAAACGATTTTGATAAAAGACGGTTTCAAATGCACATAAAAGCGGTTGGTTGGAAATCAGCTTGGGCTACATTTAACTTGCTTCGAAACAACACTCTTTCAGAACTTACAAGTGTAAGAATGGAAAGGAGTTTCTCTGAACACAAGAGACTGGGGTTGAGGGAAATATAGAGACATCTTCGAACTTCTTCTATCTTCAAAGAAAAATTCATCTCCAGATGAGCTTTTCATATTAGTGTCCATATCATTAAAGCAGACTGCCAGTCTCAGTTCCCTTGTGTAAAACGTTTAAAATGCTGTGGTTTCTGCAGTCATTGCCTAGGGCATAGTTGCAGTAATCAAGAAGAACCAGTGTTGGGAGAACACGCTGAAGATCCCGATCCACTGTCAGGTGAAGAGAAGAAAAACCGGAAGAGGATACTCAAGGACAACCTTTCCGTCGTTAGCAAACCCATTAGATCAGCGTCCCGCAAAGTGTGGTCCGCGAACTACAGATGGTTCTCGAAGTCTGCTCTTATGTTCCTCTGAGTCTAGACTGGATTGAATATTAGTAAAAAATACTGAAAACATCAATTTCGAGAGAATTTCGTATCACACAGTACGATTGACAATAAGATAGAATGATTTCAAGAATACCATGACTATTAAAGTTGGACTGAGTGCGTGGTCACGAGTTCAAGTCCGGCCGGAGTCAATAGGAGGGAGCGATTCATTCGGAACCCACTTTACCAAAAACTGTAAGTCTCGTCCTTAGTGTGGATACAAGCGTTAAAATTGACGATCTGAAGCACCATCTCATTACAGAAAGAAAAATGGCATTAACAAATATTACACGTATTCGAAATGATAAGGGCCCAACTACTCTCATCAGGCTTTTCAAAAAAAAAAAAAATTGTGAACTATCTTATTTCAAATGGCCTAACAATTGTTTTTTCAAGACACACGGTGGAAGAATCTATTTCTACTGGTAGACCGATTCTATGTTTTTCTGGCTATCAATACCATACTAATTTTCCTTGCAAAAATGATCCTTCTTGCCATAAATGTGGGGGCAAACATTTGAGTTTCACATGTAAAAAGCCGCCTAAGAGGAACTATTGCGCATCGTGTAAAATTTCAGGACACCGTACGGGGGCCTCTAAATGTCCATTAAGGCCAAACAATAGAAGAAACTTTCTTCCTCAAAAAATATTCAGAGCCAATACTAACATTACTTATAATCCGACTCAACAAGAACAAGAAGTAGTATCCAATAATTCAGACAATGCTAGTTCCAAGGTAAACGAACAAAATAAAGAAACAAATAAATGTTCAAGTCAGAACTCAGGAGGTGAGTTAGATTCAATTTTGAAAGAACTTCTGAATAAGATCACTAAATGGGTATCCACAATTTTCACTTTGGGCATTCCTCAAACTAAGGAATCATTAGACAGAATTTCGAACGTCATTAATACAGCGTCTGAGGAGATATTTCAATTTAGATTGAATATATTGCAATCTACGGACGGTCATCTCTACGTGGGACAGCAACATTTTACTAAATACAAAAAGAACAACACAAAAATGTAAGGCTTACAAAATAAATCTCACATATAAATTTCAAATACAATTCACAGTGGACTACGAAATTATAATTATAGAAAAATCAAACAAAAAACTTCTCAATTCAATTAAGCGTGTTCGGCAAATGGAAGACAAATAGAGGGATGAAGAAGGACAAAGACTTAATCATTCTACGAACCATCTCATTATCCTCTCCTCCAATATATAATCCCACCTCATAACATAAATTTAATTCAATCCAATTTTATATTGCATCAGAAATTATTACATATTCGGTTATTGTACACTTTTTGTACATTTAATTTAATTAATTAATTCATCCATTCCTGTGCAATCATCGTTCTCTTCTTAGGTGATATGTAAATTAAAAGTCTAATTAAGAAATGTAGATAGGGCTATTGTTAAACGTCATGACAGACATCCGATTCTTTTCTTTAACAAATAAATAATTAATATAATTCTCACAAATTTTCTCAAAAATCAAAAGGACGAAAGTGGCTTGAGATAGCCAGAAGTCCTGACCCGGTGGCCCTGCGGGCCCTTGGCATACTTGATCGGCGCTTAGAAACTAATCACTTATTTAGGAGGTTAATACTAATTTAAGAAAAAAAACTATTAAATATATGAGAATTATACGCTCACTTGTTCGTGTGAGGATAAGCGCGTCCTCAGAGTACTTTGTACTTTTCGTGATCGATAGGTCTTTTTCGAGTGACATGTACAAAACAGGCAGAGATTATACAAATTCTATTTTGAAAAATTAATGCCTTATAGGCCTGTAAAATGTTCTTAATAGTCTTCAATTTTAAAACAGATACTAACATGTAGTTCCTTCTAGGTATTAATCCTAATATAAAGTGAAGAGAATACTAATTAATTCTGCTGCAAGAATATTAGTGTACTGGCTTTAGTAAAACATTACAAATAAATGAAAATTGACTTGAAAGAAGGCAAGAAGAGTAGGTGCTCCGTAGTACCTTCCAACTAATAAAATTGGTTCGCACTTGTAAAATGTTTGCGGAACACTACATTAGATGATTACAGTAAAGGCACGCAGAGCCAAATATTTACATTGAAGAAATGCTAGTTTTTAACCAACTTCAGATTAATTTGGGGCACATTTCAAGTTTTCCAACTTTCATTTGATAGTAAAAGTTATCTTGTTTGTTGAAACTCTTTCAAATTATAACTATTTTAACTAAGTAGAACGTTAGTAAAGAAACCATGTAGAACCCGATATTTCGACATGAAACTATAAAGAAATAAAGTTCTGTAGGATTTTCAGGTGGTCCTTCAGAGGTAATATAGATAAGAGGATGTAAATGTGTTGGTGAGTTTTTTCTCTTGTAGTCGAGTGGCAGTGAATGTTTTTTTTTTAAAAGAAATATAATTTATGTTGTATTTTTATTTAAATCGATTTTTTAAACTAGAACAATTTTTTTTATTTAAATCACTTGAGGCACTGAAAGAAGCTACTTAGTTAGTTTTTTTTTCCAGATACCTTAACCAGTAAACATTAAAGTAAAATCTACGAATATGTGGTATTCGTTGCGATAGATAGCAATGGAAAGTCGGTAATTACAGCAACTTGTAGTAATTTTGAAAAGGGAGGAAGATATGGCGTTACTTACTTATGGTATATTTTACAAAGAATGTTAACGTGTAGGAAGCTTCTACGTTACTTACGTCGATATACGAGAATGGTTTCATTGGTGTATACCCCCGTAATTAAGTCCGAGAAAGAATATACAATGTTACAATGTTTATATGTATCGACTTTCCTTCTAAAATGGCGTCTTTGTCTTCCTTTCTTTCTAAGCAATTGCAAATTTTATAATCTCAATTGCATCTTTTCTCCAGGCTACATTTTTCTAACGAAATATTCTAGGATTTAAGTTTACTAAGATAAATTTTATTTCATTTCACTTAGTTTTCAGCTCTCAAAATTGCACTATCAATTTGGGAACCCCCCATGATAATATTCCATAAAGTATGAGAGCTATTTTGGAGCCGCTGTCCTTCAGTGGTAGAAAGCTTACTTCTGGTTCGTGGAGTCCCCGATTCGATCCCGGTTATACCATGTATACTTTGTGGTGAACAAAAACCGTGTGCGTGGATTTTCTCATGACTGTTTGGTTTCCTCCCACTTTCTCCATTCCACCAATTCTCCCATCATCGTCCATTCGATCTGCTCCAAACTTGCCTAAAGACCTTAGATAAAATTCAGTTTAACTAAAGCTGTTTAATGCAGTCAAATTAATAGAGGATACGCAGGTTTGCATTTTCATCCTTCCGCATACACATAGGTAAACTTTATACTTCCATTAAGTATAAATTGATTTTTAACAATTTGTGGGGAAATCAAATAATTTTATATAAATACACACAGTAGGTATTGTTTCGAAACAACAATTTTTATTTTGTAACAAAAAATTGGATTTTCTGTTTTCTGTGTGTTTTCATATGCATCACAAAAATAAACATATTTCTAATACAAATTATAAACTTATATTGTGAATTGGGTTCCTACTTTCTCTTCTAAAAATTCGCGTGCAATATTAAATGAATCAAATAGTTCGTCAAAATTGTAGGTCGATCACTTGGGTTTTGGTTTACATAATAAAAGCATATCATGACGCAAGGACTAAAGAGTAAAGGACCCCGCAAAACCTTACGGAAATTGGATTTCGGTGAAATTGCCTGAAACCGTCATATGTTGTAGATCTTGTCATCCTGAGATAAACTCTCCATGGGCGTTTAGTGTTGCACGGTAGGATTGTTGAATTTTGTGGCACCTTAGCCCTGTATTTCATATGCGTGATATGTGAGAACTGCTGCGCCTCTCGTTTCGAATTAGTTGGTTTAGGTGAGTTTTGTAACATCTCATTGCAAGGTCCTTGATTAGTTTGAATCCGATGTTGGAGGGTAGGATGCTTGATGAATAAATTCCTCTCCCCTCTCAATTAGAGTGGCCTATTAATAGGAATTGCCATGTTTCGCACGTCATGGGTCGCGATGGATGTGAGCACGTTCGTCTCTCACTTCGGGATGATAAAGTCATTAATTCGCCATATCCCGCGTCTGGGTAGTTGAATACTGAGTTTCCTCGCAGTTCATCGTACACGGAATAACACGTGCATCATACAATTATGGGGTTCGCTTTAACCATTTTCCTCTGTCCTAATCTGGAACAACTTCAATTGCGCAGTAAACGTTTTCTTGTGGCATTCTATTTCCAGGATCAAGAATATGGTCAAGCATTAGAGTTGATGGGTACTTGATGTTATTTTTATACCTTACATAATCTAGTTACCACAACATCCTAGCTACGTATCCACACGTACCCAAGGTACTAGGCCCTGATTTGGATATCCAATAATACCCAGTGTTGGTGGGTCATCATTGTCATGTTCAATATTGTATGCAATCCAAATATAATATCTGTCTGGCTTTGAAATAGAAAATAGATCCGTAAGCGAATAAATCCAGGCTCGTTAAAATGATTATAGTTCAAGTACTTCTGTTTCATGTCTCTGAAGCTTATGCTGTATGTACTACGGGATAGTCTGATCTGATACGTTCCAAGAGTAATACTCCATAAGTATTCTAATGTCACGTGTGGGAAATCAGATGGATGATTTACTTGCAGTTGTACCCAGTCACACTGACCATTCTCCCGCTGCAGATTTTCAACTTTCACACGTGCTTGAACGACGCTAATATCTCGTACTTCCACCAGCATTTCTTGAGCCATTTCTATGGTAGCGTCTTGCATATAATTAATTGGTTATAATATCTGTTAATAATTTCTCCGGCAATACGTTAGAAACCAACTTTCGCCTAAACCTCCCACGTAAGAGCCTGAGCCATTAAAATAAAATGGGAAAGAAATGGGGAAGGTGGCGGCCAGGGCCATTTGAGTATAGGTAGGATCCGGGAATTCACTTGGTGGGGCTAAGGAAAACCCTGGAAAACAGAGTCTGGAAGGCAGGACCAGGCCGAATTTACCAAATGCGAACAAAATGCTCTACCAACTGAGCTAAAGTCACTCGGTAGAAATTGACACCTGGTACTATGTAGGCTGTGCACATTCAGATATTTTATTGGCACAAAATCATTACCGTCAGAGCCCATTCCACCCCTTCGGAATATATCTTCGCAAGTGTTGAAGAAAGTGCCTCGTAAGAGCCAAACGGTAAGTTATTGCTGGTTGTGCCCAGGGAGACTTTTTTTCAGCATGACATTATCTACAACATATCACGTTTTCAGGCAATTCCACCGAAAACCAAGAATATCATTCTTCTTCACTTTTCAAAAAAGTGGCCTCGTAGTGGCCAAACGGTCAATGGTAGGTGGTTGTGCCCATGGAGATTTTTTCTTAGGATGGCAAGATCTACAACATGTCACGGTTTCAGGCAATTCCACCGAAATGCACGAATATCGTTCTCTTCGACTGTTTTCAAAAAGTGGTCTCGTAGTGCCAAACAGTCAGTAATTATTGGCTGTTTAGGATCTACAACATATCACGGTTTTAGGTAATTTCACCGAAAACCAAGAATATCTATCTCCGACTGTTTTCAAAAAAGTGGCCTCGTAGTGGCCAAACAGTCAGTGATAGGTGGTTGTGTCCATGGAGACTTTTTCTCAGGATGGCAAGATGTACAACATATCACGTTTTCAAGCGATTCTACCGAAATCCAATTTCCATAAGGTTTGTGTGGGGTTCTTTCAAGCTTACATATCATTCAAATCACAGTTAATGTTTATAAAATACTGTACTATATTTCGACTTTTTCATAAAAAAATTTATTTCGATTTAAATCATTGATATTTTTTTTTCAAAAATCATCTGATTTAAATCGCTATTTGAATCAGTTTGATTTTAATCAATCAACCCTGACTAGCAGTTGTGCATGAAAAACTGAAAACCAAGTGCCCAACACTTGCGAATTGCAGAGGTGTCATTCACGCTACAGGGTAACACGAAACCACATGTTGGTAAGATCAAGTGTGACATCATTATACGACTTGGTTGAAATATCCACCATAGTTTCCTGACAATGAAGCTTCGGATTACCATTTGTTCTTTTCGTCAGACAACCATCTGTGATGATGGCGGTTGCGAACCCTGGACAAGGTCATACATACACTGAACGAGCTCTTTACTTCACGTTCCGCAGAGTTCTATCATTGTAAGATACACAGTGTGCCGATGCCTCAGAGATAGACCATTGATGCTGATGGGGAATATTTTTAATTTTCCAGTAGCGTCTTGCTTCATGTTATTTCGTTTCTCTTGTAGAGTCAAAATCCAACAGAATTTAATTGGTTGCCTTGTAATAATAATAATGACAAGTTTTGTGATCTCGTTAAAATTGGAAGAATGAGCTAAAATACAACTTTACATAGATTAGTTTATTTTCTATGACAGATCAAAAAATCGACCCTAGGAACAATAATTCAATATGGCAGTCATTGTCCGTCAAAATGTTTTTTTTCCGCAAGTCGGATTTTCTAGGACTTATAATATTAGAGAGATATCAGGGGGAAAGTTCTGAAAAGGTCAGCTTGTTATTCCTTATTTAACCCATTTGGTGAAAGAATGTGTAAGGTCGAGATGTGTGGAGAGAGCTAATTTTTCATTCAAGGATCTACCACTTTGCAGAAGACAGTAATTATGATGGTTATGCCACATGCTCGAGAAAGTCCATCTATTTCCGAACAGAATGACATAAAATACTGTAAAATACTTAACTTGTTATGAATGATTGAATTACAAAAGCGAAGAAATAAAAACTATTTCAAAATGGCTGACGTTTCCCGCCAAACCCTTTATTCTGCAAGTGGGAGTTTTCGGAACTTTTAGTATGTTATTAATAAGGTGTCAGGAAGAAAGTCCTGAAAATTTCAACTTATTCCATATTTGACCCTAATTTTCCTGGACAATATGTCTATGTAATACACGTATTATACAACACTAACATTTATAAAACTTCTTCGTGTTTCCTGCTTAAAGTAATTCTGCAATGAAATGACTGTCAATGTCGCCACATTCCATGTCTGAGTTAATGAATTGCTCAATTGACGTACTACCAGAGAGAAATGACTTAAGTAGTGCGGTAGGTTTAGACATGACCTCAATGACAGTTTCCTTGTTGGAACCGGATATATATACTGCTCCACTGAAAAGCATCCATAACTCTCATTTTGTTTAAACGTAACAAACCTCCTCAAGCCGTATCCCCTAAGAGATCCATACAACTTACTTATACTAAGCAAAATCCTTGAAAAAAAAGTTTCCTTGTTAAACACAACCTTCCTCCATTACTTGAAGCTGTTTTTCACCCTTCCTTCAATGACCAATTCCTTCGTCTTAACATGATAACTAACCATGTAATGTTTTACAGGTTGTTTTATCGAAAGTAGGTAGACTTATTAGTAAATCAGGGTCCCGTGGCACCCTGTTGCAAAAAGGGAGTTTATTTAAACATAATGCGGTTAAACTTATTTTGGAGATAAGCTGATATTACGCTACAGGAGAGGGCACAAACCAAAAGAAAAACTGCTATTGGACTTGAAGCCAGGGAGGGTATTTACTTATTAGCACTTTGCTTTAGCTACATTAAAGATAGAACATATATTAGTTTAGTATATAAAGTATGTATGTAAGAAGCTTTAAAGAAGTGCCGAAACGCAGAAAGTTGGCAAAAAGCAGAAAGCTAAAACACGAAGAAAAGCTTTTAAAAAAGTGGGGACGGAGACCCAGGTGAGAACATTTTGCAAGAAAGCAGAATGCAAAAGCTATTTTAGTGACCTAACGCAACTAGGCCCCTAAAATAGTACAAGGCTTAACACAGCCGGGCACTAAATAACATTAAACACGAAAATTTGGATGTACTGAACAAATTTGACTACTTTTTAAAGATTGCTGAAGCATTGGATTAAATATTAAACTTTAAGTTTATTTGCAATTATTTTTTTTACATATAAATAAATTAACACTTCGCGGGCTAAAATAGCGAAAGGTTGTGAACCTTTCCAGGAATACCACAGTGATGGTAAACTACTTACATTAAAATGAAGCCGTTGACACAAGGAATATTTGGTAAAAATGTAATTTATTTTTTACTTAAAAATGACAAGCGGAAGGCAAAAGACTGATTGTTGAATTTTTTTTAAAAAAAATAAAAGTTTTTTAAGATATTTTTTTTAACATTAAACTGAGCATTGAAAATGCTGTTAATTTTACATAACAAAAGAGTAAATTAATTATTTACAGAAAAGTTTTGTTTAAGTAGAGATACTTATTTTTGAGAAGATTTGGTTACTTTTACATTTTGAAACTTGGTAGACATTTTATACTTTAGCCCAGTTAAATTAAATTTTTTATAATTACTGAAGAATAACATTTTTTAACGAAAACATTTGTATTTACAATGTAGCTAATGGCCAACAATTTAGTTTGATATTTTTTTAAAGTGTTGCTAAAACATTTTGTGTGTAATTTTTATTTTTTTAAATTTTATTTAGTTGAACTTTTAATTTTGATAATACAAACATGATTTATTAGGGTTGGGTTAGGTATAAATTTATAATACGAGTTTGTATGAGCGGAATGATTTTTGGTTTGCGTATGTAACGAAAAACTTTAAACTTTGCAAAATACTAATATAAAACGTAGGGAAAATGTTGAATTTTAGGTTAACAAAAACGGACACGTTCTAGAGATTTCGTACAATTTTAAACATACCAGTTTTCGAAAAGAGCAAACAAAAATGCTGAAAGGAAAAATAACGTGCATTTGAAAGGTTGCATTAACTTTAGTGCAAGGTAAAATATTTTAACATATGAACCGAAATTTACAGTGCTGAAATTTTGCTATTAGAACGTAGGTGAAACAGACTTGGATTTTTGGGAGAGAAAGAGGAATTTTAAGACATTGAACATATACATACTTAAATTTAGATAACCGACCCCAGATGCCTATTAAATTAAGCAGACATTTTTACGGTGCACATCACTTCACAGCAAAACCACACTATTTTTAAATTAAAGAAAACACTGAATTACTTGCACACAGACAGAAAAGGGGGGGGTATTAACTATACTGAAATTATATTTTTATCTATTTAAATAAAACTAAAAGAAACTAGTGCATACCACATATACCACAACAAATCACCTCACACACTGATGAACACCCCTGCACATAAACAAAATAAAGATGCTTTGTTTTGTCTACTCCCGGCCAAGGCCAATATGGATACGAAAAATATCGCCGACAAAGCACGAACAAAAAAGAGAAGACACACGAAAAAAGGGGGAGAGGGTAACATATATTGAGACTAAGCAGAAATGGGTCGTTACAACCACTTTAACACAACATATCCATCACGTGTTCGATTTAGAGAATGCATTCGACAAAGCCTTGTATAAAACACTCATTCATAAAATTCGCTCATTCCAACTTCCCATTACTTATAAACGTTTCATCTTCAACTTCCTCACTAACTGCTTAGCATACGTATCAATAAACTTCAGAATGTCGCAGCTCATCTTTCTCCACTGCTGTGTATAAGGCTCAACCCTATCTCGTTCCTGTACTTACTATTTGTTGCAGACCACCACATTTCCCTGAAGACTGCTATACAGCATACTAATTGCAAAATGAATGTCGCCATTCACATCTTCACATGCTGCTGTAATTTCCTTGTTCTAACATAAATTCTAACAAGACACAAACCATCGTATTTCTAACCTCAAAATGACGAACCAGCATAAAATAAAATCTCTCTTACTTCGAACCAATCAAGCCTTCCAAACAAGTTACCTAACTTGTACTAATTTTTGACCACGAATTCAGCTTGCGCCCTCATCTTTAGAACACCACTACAAAAGCCAAAAACCGACTTCAATTTCTCAAAATTCTTACTGGAACCATTTGGGGATTAAACGCAAGCACAATAATGAACGCTTACGAACCTATTCTATGACCTATGTTAGCATTTGGACTTATAGCCTGGATCACCGCCTTCCACAAGATATATAAAAAGCTTCAAATCGTAGAAAGACTTGCCACTAGAACAGCTTTCCGCATAAAACTAAGTCCGACAGAAGGGCTATAAGATCGAATTAGTTTTCCTTATTTATTATTACACCTTGAATCACACCATACAACTATACTACGAACAGAATAGAAACACAACACTCCTTATTACAAAACATATTACAGTCACATGACATTAACCACTATCATTACTGTTCACTTTATAGCAGTTTATATTCCAACCAAACTATCCAGACTGCGACATCCTCACAACATAAAGTTCGCATGACACAACTCACTACTTCCTATCTACCTTAACTGCAATGTAATCATTAGTATACTAACACGGCTTCACTTATCTACATTATGCCCTGGGCCTCCCCTGGGCCGAAAATTCATCTACACATTTCGACTACAGTAAATTTTGCTAAAGTGCTATGACAAAAAATAGCACCTGATCTGGATCTTCCATCACATTATTCTTTCTAAAATTTGTTTATGAGAAAAGCTCACAATGTCCAAACCTTCAAGACTTGTTATAATAAATAATTAATAAAATAAAGTTAAAACATCTAACCCATCTAACATACTTTGAATCCAAATTCTTTTAACTAAATTCCCCATAGAGGGTTGGTGGTAGCCAGGGTTAGCTGTAAAAATTTACACCATCCTTCCTTTGATAATAAAATACATGCAAATTGTCAGTAAATGACTGTAGGACTCCATGATCAAGAAAACGACGTTTCGAAGTGTTGTAAAACAGCCGCTCTTTTTTAATTCACACCCAAAGGAACGCAAATAAAACAAAAACACAAGTAACATACCTCAGGGTCATACAGATTTCAATTCGAAAGGACACCTGCAAAAGAATAAGGAACAAACGACTCTAGGATCTCTATTAATGAAACAGCTCGTTGAAACTTATTGGGGACTTCACTCAGACAGCCATAGAAATCTATAAAATCTTCATCCGACCATCAATTGGAGCGGCAGCTGGAAAAAAGGCCGCATAAGCGGAAGTTACGTTTCAAGAGAACAATGAATGAAGGTTTGATTTTTATATCGTTGCCATATGGATGCTGTCATTTAACTCGCTACCCTGTCCTCTGTTTACAAGATACTGAAACAAAACATTGTACGCAAGTACATTTTAATAGGATGCATCGAATTAAGTATTCTCCCGAAAAAGGGCCCACAGACCCATCATTTTATTTTCCGGCTACCGCCCCAATTACAAATATTCTGGTAGAATATCAGTACCAGGCTCCTTTTCCGAATGTCTAAAAATCATTACATTATACACCCTATTATTAGGATTCCGAATACGACTTTTCTCTCCGACAGTTACACTTTATGACAGTGTACTTCCCAACAATTCTCCAGCATATCGTACTGATAATTAATCGTTCTAACCATTCAAATATTTGCAAGATGACATCATGTTCATAGGAATACAGACATATTCTGAATTAATCGTAGAAACCTAAAGGAAGGAAGTCCCCTGACAGGCAAATTAGTATATCTGTGAGGTGTAAGAATACTCCAGATCATTATAAGAGCAGCTTCCAACAGATATCCAAATTTGATCATAGAAAACGGATAAAATATAAAGATCGTAAGTGGAAACGAAGTTATATTCATTTTTAATGAAAATGAGTTTTCTTAGAGGTATCCTACACATGAAATTGCAATATTTTGTACAGAAAAATATACACTATTATTGTCAGTTTACAAGGTGAAAGAAATTGGCATTTGGTGCAAAAAGTTAATCTCAAAAATGGTTTCGTGCAAAACAACTTAAATTCATTTTTAATTATTTTTATTTACATTTGCCCATAATGTTGCGTGTAAATTTTGTTATTTATATCATGTCTTGTTACAGTGGATGTGGAGAGTGCAGGCTGAAGTGTTTAAAGTAAGTTGAGCTTGAAGAGAAATGAAAAATACTGTTGATATGGTGACAGTTGGAGATAGAAAGTGGGTTACAGGAAGAAACAGTGCAATAAAATAGATCGAGAAAGAAGAAAACCATTTATCCAGTGATTCATTTGCTTCCTTTAATTGAGTGGAAATCCTGATCTTCCAGATATGTTGAGAACATTGCAGTATAGAAGTATTCAACGTTATCAGATCAGTGAAGAAGATCCATAGACCATGCTTATTATTTATGTCTTACGGAAAGCACTGATTCTTCGAAAAGTCTTCATTCAATACGCTTACCACTCTTCCCAGCGTTATAGAATTTTAGTTTTTAAGATAACAAAAGCAATTCATATACCTGGATAGTAAACCAATCAGTACGAGGCGCAAATGAAATTTCAGCTGTTGTTTTTCATTATCTGAACAATATCATGCCAGTGAATGAAATATTTTAAAATATCATACCTACTCTTTTCTTTAGTGATGGCTAGGTATGTCCAAACAAAAAACATATTATTACAACTATGATCCAGATTTGGTTTTTGAATGCCACTGAACGCATCGAAACTAGAAGAATGGCTTTCCTAAACGTTGTCGTAGCTTCCTGCCTTGTGACAGGCTATTTTGCCGCAGTTTGCAAGACAGTCGTTCAAAGAAACTATTCTTCGTCCAGAACGTTTCCACAATAATTTCAGAAAAAGATGTCGACTCCCTGTTCTTTTACTCCAAAGACTGGCTAGTTCTAAATAGAAATCCAGCCAGGTGTTTGCAGAGATTAATACTGTATATACTATTCAGACAGCAAGAGGATTAAGTTTATGAAAAATAAACTGTGTAACAAAATGAAGATCAAAGTTTCAGTGGAACTATTTTACTTCAGCGAAAGTAGATATTCTGTTGACTTCTCAAATAAGGATGACGTGGTTCACAGTGTGTTCCAGCAAGAGCAAAATCTTCGAGACCGTATCAGAGCTCAAAGTAAGGTATATATAACCATCTCCAAAGGAGTGGACTGACAGATAAGATCCTACACTTCTACAGGAAACTACAATAATCACCAACTAGAGAAGAACCATGATGTACTGTATTGCTCTTGAACACCTTGCAGAGCATGTATAGCAATTCCATAAAATCAGGAGATATGGTTTTCGTCTGTCAATGACTATTACTCAACGAATATGTATTCAATATTTTGTTACTATAGTCTTCTGGCAATGCTTTTTCCACGTAATACTGTGAAATATATAAATAAGGTTTCAAGTCTATCTTTAAATTGATTACCATGTTTTGCATAATTTGGCATAGCTAGCTCAAATTGAATATATATTCTAATCACGATTTGGTGTATATAAAGTTATATTAAGTGTTTTGTTCAAAGCAGGTTATAATTTATCCATTTCTTAAAGTCAAATAATTTGCTGTTGGGAGAATATTGAAGGCCAGCAGCTACTCTACAACCTTGTTAGTGCGCATAAAATTGGATGAAAAAACATCCTTTTCATATACAGGTGTTGGACAAAATAATGTAAACACTTGTGGAAGTCACCTTACGCATGCAATACAGCTTGAATTCTGGACGAAATAGACCGATACAAGTATGATGGTGAGTGGAATTTGAAGCCATTCTTCATGCAGCAAAGCCTCCAGCTCAGGTAGAGGTGAAAGAGGCGGAAATCGACGCCGAACTCTGGTTTCCAAAAAAGTCCACAAAGGCTCGATGATGTATAGGTCAGGGGACTGCGCGGGCCATGGAAGGTGTTGAACCTCATCGGCATGTTCATGAAAGCACTCTTGAACAGGGCCAGCGGTGTGAATGGTGCATTATTATCCTGGAATATGGATTTTCCGTCTGGAAATCAAGTTTGCACCGTTAGTTACCTAAGAGTTTTCTATACACTGCTGCTGTGAGCGAACCTTATAGTGTGACAAGGGGAGCTGCCAAATTTCATGATATAACACCCCAGAGCCCACACCATAATATAGTCGCCACGATGTGTGACGGTCGGACGGAGACAGTTTCCATCGTATGCTTGAGAGGGTGTTTGCCAGAAAAACACGCGTCCAGTGGTGGGGAAGAGAATAAAGGGTGTCAGTCCTCCAACGTCCAGATTTGTGGGCATTGCACCATGCACGTCCGTTTTGAGCATTCTTATCTGTTATTAGGGGTTTGGGAATAGCAACACGCCCATGGATACCCTTTTTATGTAGTTCCCGCCTCACTGTTTTGGATGACACTGGGGTGTTTAGGTGCATGTTAAATTCTATAGTCACTTTCTCGGCGGTTTTCTTCTGCGACCTCAAAATCTGCTTCATGGCTCGGCAGTTCCTATCCTGCAGCTTCATCTTTCGATCATCATTGTGCTTCGCCGACCCTATTTTACAGTGCATTTTGTATACGGGCATGACTTTCAAGACAGTGCCTTGTGTTACACCGCATAACGTCGCTGTCCGGGGCACAGATTCTCCACCTAGACGGGCACCCACAATTAGACCTGTTTGAAACTCCGTGAAGACGGACATATTGTTCACTCACCACACCTGTACAGCGTCTACAACCACACTGCCTCACTGGTACTATTAGTGAACAGTCCATCCTACCTGCAACAAACAAGATAAGGTTGATTTTGCAGTGCTCAATGTTACCAAGCATAGTTGTATTATGTTCCACTTTTGACAAGGGTTTCCATATTATCTTGTCCAATACCTGTAAACTGTAAATATATTGTGTGGAACATTTTCGGAAAAATAATTTTCATATATTTAACTTGTTTTGCAATTTAGCTCTTCATCACAAAGCGAAAGAACACTCCAAACCAAAGAAGAAAACCCAAACGTATGAACATGTCAGAATATGCTCTGAAATATTACACACTAGTCCAACAGGGGATATTTTGGCAAGAACGAAACAATGTACGTGCACCAAAGGAAAATCCCTGCAGTTTCCTTATAGATCACCAGAAAAGTATCTACAATATCCCGGAAGACCTCCTGAAGATCCCTTGAAAACCTCGAAAAGGTATATAAAGTCATTTCCTGGAGTTGCAATTTAACTGATTGTGAGTCAAACTCCTGTTTTCCGTAAATATTTTGAAAAAAGATAAAAACGAAAACAAAACGGAAATGATTGAAAACTTCGAGATATGCACATGAAGAATAATGAATTAGAGCCAGCTGCGTAGAAGGGTTATGCAAAGGCCAGGTTAAGAATGAATAATATTGAAGACTATGTTAAAAGGAACGAAATTGAATAGAGCATTTTTACACTGAAATTGTATTTTGACGGGTGTAATTGGAAGGTATGGTTGAATGGAAAAGCAGAAGAAGAAGATAGATGAAATTTATAAACAAAGTTATCGCAGGAACAAAACATACAGCAAGGAAAGAGAATGGAGATAAAAGGAAATGAATACTTGAAGCTTCCTTGTTTGAATTATTAATATGGTAATGAGCTTTTCGTTCTAAGAACAGGGCTGAGAGCTAAAAGGAGATCGTTCTGACAGTGGAGTCGGAGGACAAAAAGCAAGCATGCTAACCCCTCGGCCAACTCAGTAACACTGGAAGCTTTCTTTGCTGGGACTGCAACTAACGGCAGAACATTCATGATGATGAAGAAGATTATGATTATTACCATAATTTTTAGTTTCTTTATTGGCTGAACAGACAAATTTGCCTCAATTCCCTCATGTCTGAGAGTTGACGCTATTCGGCGATAACAGCTAAAGGCAGGATTAGGCAAAGTAGCGGCCAAGACCTCAGTTCAGTTATCATTTTGACATTTCCCTGATGGAACTTATTTGTAAGTAGAATAAATTATTATTATTAGTAGTAGTAGTAGGAGGAGGAGGAGGAGAGTAGTAAGTGGTGATATTAAGTTTATTCAAATATTGAATTTTCAAACTTTAGTTCCTGGGCACAATTGAAAATATACAAATATACGTATTCCTGTTCCTTGAAGAGGCATTATATCATCCTTTCACGCCGAGTACTTCAAGTATCTCCCAAACTTTTAAATTGTCTCCTCCAGGTAAATGAATTCCAAGTGTTTTGATTTACTTTCCTTGATATTTTTGACGACGAGAAACCGATATTAACTTTGAGGAACCTAATATCTCATCTCTGGTGTTGAAAATCTGTCTCTGACACTTCGAATTTAAATTCCTTTCGTCATAATTTTATAATAGAAGGCCTCAGAATATGGGTGTCGTCAAAAAATTTTCCGGTGGAGGTCAAGTGGAAGTTGCCTGCTTTTTTCTATAATGTTGGCGTGGGTCATAAAGATAAAAATATTGCACACGATCTAGGTCGAAGATGTCAAACATACATTTCAGTTGGCCCGGGTCAAAATATGAAGTTTGTATTAGTTGCGACCCGCGCCTAATCGGTTAAGTCCCAAGAAATAAAATAAATGTATTAAATATATATGATGTTAATCATCATATAATTCCTTGTCCTATAGTGCAAATATTAATGTAGAACAGCACGCACTTCACAAAATTGAGAAACGAAAATAGCAATCTTGTTTTTCATTCATTCATGAGGATTGGTGTGTTTACTAAGCAAATCTTTTACCAGGTTCGTTCATAATTTGATATTACAAACTCAACTGAGATAGTACGTATTAGTAATGAGAAAATATTACCTGGTTGAAGTACTGGAGAGAAAAGCATTTTTGTAAAACTGTGCTGGGGTAAGAGAATACAACGTGAGGCGCCATTATGACACTAACCACCGTGAATTGTAGCTCAAATATATAGTCGAGTTCAGATAGGTAAAAAATGGCTTTCACTGGAATTAATTATAAAAAAAATAATTCTTGGTTCCAGTTCATGTACGTACCCTCTAGTTTAACATACTAAAAATCTACATTATGGCCATACTGGAAGATCACGTTCATTCGACACCTTGATGATATTTTTCGACATTTTCGTAAACGTAGTGCAAGATACGATAAAATTACAGAAGAAATAAATTAAAGAACGCACAATTTTACACAATTTTGGACCTCTTAATTTTTTGATACGACTAATCATTTGGATACAATTCGCATGTCGTTTTGATTCTCGTAATTTCATATTTCCTTATTATGAGTCTTAGTTTGTCGTGAATCACAATCACAATCCAAATCCGGATATGGATGATTTTTAATGCAAACTTAAATACTACATATATTTGATCGAAAAATCATACATGAGGGAAGGTGGAAGGAATTAAATGCTTAGGAGTAGAGGAGAAATAGTAATGAGCTATCAACAAATTCGCAGTCACCTATTTGATGAAAAGAAACACATAGGCATTTCTTCTGCAAGAATACTTCACGATTTAGAAGATTCAACAAACATAATGGAGCTTCTGAAATTTAACAATCATTTTCAAACTGATAGTTTTGATCTCGCTAACATTGTATATGGTCAAAATAGTGAGGTCAAACTGTGCAGGTATTCTAATGTTCATTAAAGAATTAATGATGAACTTGTAAGTGATGATGTGAAGACCAGAAAATTTGATTAAACTATAACAAGGAATGTTCTGAGAAAGGAAAACAAGATGAGGGAAAGGAAGTTCACGTTTGCCCCCGACTGCTGACTTAAAATATGTTGGTGTGCTTACCCCTGAATCCTTCCTCAACTCGTACGTAATATTTTCAAATTTGAGCTCTAGACATGGCCATCATCGTTGCACGATCCTGTGAATCAACCTTGAGAAATAATGCTAAATATGTTTTAGCAAAACCTTTAGACAATATAATGTCCAACGATGAATATCTCATCAGCAGTTACAAAGAAATGTACTATGTCATTGATGGAGGGGCACTTCTTCATACGTTAAATTGGTCTTCAGCAGGAACAACATTTGGAAGCTTTATTCAGCTAAACAAAATGCACATTGAAAAGCATTATGGGAATGCTACAATCTTATTTGATGGTTACAAATCTTCTAGTGTAGAAAACATGGAACGGCATCTATGCACAATTATGCTTCAGCCACTATATCTTTCGACAGAAGTACACCTGTAGTCACAAGGAGGAAAGAAGCATCTTTGGGAAATAAGGAGAACAAGCAAAATTTCATAAACCTGATTGGAAGTGAACTGCAAATAAAAAGAGAGGAGGTCATATCGCCATACACGATAATGCAGATGCAGACACGAAGATCATTCAAACAGCTTTATACCTTTTAAAGCACAGGCATGTGACAGTGCTGATGGACTACAAAAATATTCTAATTATGCTCCTACATTATTGCGAAAAGAATATAATAGTACAATCAGCCAAAAGTAACCCAAAGAAGTGTAACGTGATTCAGATGAAGACACTTCTTAGTGAGAGAACGTGTTCCATACTGCATTTCGCTCATTCCTTCAACAGGCTACGATTCGACGAAACATTTCTTTGCTAAAGGTAAAGTTCCATCTTCCGTAATTAAGCTCTGAAGAATCGCTACATGAACGGGGCTATATGTTTGGTCTATCAGATGTTCCATTAGAAGATATTGTAACAACAGGTTTCAAAATATTAGTGGCGTTGTGTGGAGGGGATTCACTTAAGGACACTTTAGATTCTAAGAAAATCTGTATAACCAAAAATTAATTTGATATTTTTCATTTATCGCCAAGTGAAAATGCTACAAGATATAATCAGCTTCGAGTTCCATATCAGTGTATTGTCCGAAAATACAGGATGTGACATAAAACGGGTCATTCTGGTACTGCATTTTATTATTTTAAAGAAAATTACAAACATGTGCCCTGTACCCTCAGACATTGCCATTTGTAAAATATACCAAATAACGTTATTGTTTTGAAAATCGCGTTCAGCAGGTGATCACCATTTCGAAGTCGATGCTCGGACAATCTGCCATGGAAATTGTCCGTAGCACGTTCCAACATTGGCTATGTGGATAAGCAAAACTTTTATTACTGGTCAGAGGGTAATCCCTGTGAACTGCATCAACGACGGTTCCATAGTGACGGAGTTACAGTGCAGTGTGCGGTCTCATCAATGAGAATAATCCGCACATTATTTTTCGAGAATGAGCAAGGATCAGCAACTATAGTCACATTTCGATGATAAGCGGATACGATTAACACATACCTCACACATGAACATCTACACTTCAAAAGAATCATTTTGATTCCAGAAAAATGGCTCTAAGACTTTCTGTATCAACGCAACGGAAGACTGCCTGGACTTTTCGGAAGCCGCATCATTTCAAGGAATGGTAACATTTCGTGTACTCCCTGATAAAAAGATTAGACAGTTTGTGATTACGCTCTGTGGCTCTAAAGCATACAGTGTATGGAAGGCATCCACACCCCGTTGGGTTAGTCTGTACTGAAATCAGTAACATTCCTATTCAGATATTGAAACGTGGCATAGACAATTTCCATCGCAGATTGTCCGAACGTCAACGTAGAAACGGTGGTAATCTGCTGGACGCCATTTTCAAAACAAGGTCACCATCTTGTAGTATTTTACAAATGACAGTGTATAACGGTGTAGTGTATGTGTTTGTAATTTTTTTATAATGAAAACAGTATCAGTTTCGTTGTATTGAAAAAGGCCCGTTTTTATGCTACACCCTGTAATACTGATGAATAATTTTCAAACTCCTTGCAATTCTGGTTGGAAGAATGTTGGTGGAAACCTTAGAACCAGCGCCAGAAACCTTGCTTAAAATTATCAAATATAACAACAAAATTTCTCGACAGAAACCATACTCATGATTGTGCAAATGCAGAAGATATTAGGCATCCTTTGTAGTGATATTAGCACAAGCTGCAGTGCAAAAAAATACCAATACATCACTTTTTGAAATGGACTACGTAAATAATGATGAAGATAACATCTTTATTATAATGTTTATTTGGAGCACTTCATCTAAAAGAGACAGTCTGCTATAAAGAAACAACAGAGTGATAGAAGCATTGCTAATTACACAGGTCAACAGGGGTTCGGTAACATGGATGAAAGTAGGTGTTTCTTATTGTACTTTGTACGCTGAATTCAGATATGTCTGTGAATTTTTTCCACCATGTACCGTTTTTGCGATATTTTGTCTTAACACGTATCAAGCTGCGGTGTAGGTCAAGCAAGAGATAAAAATGGACGTACCTAGAAAAATACAAGAGTTTTGAAAATTGGCAGTATGACACAGTTCCATGTACTGAGTAATATAATAAATTTACGTTCTTGGTGCCCTACCGGTCGCTCCGCCATATTGAAAAACTTTCGTATCAAAAAGCTTTATGGATCTCCAAACACTCTGCGTCTGAAATACGACTTAATATGCAAACAATGATAATTACAGAACTATAAAAGATATTGCTTTCAAACTTTCAGTGTTTTTAACACATACCTGAAGGTATACATATTTATAGCTATGATCAACTATAAAGCTTTTATACGTGAACGCACGCCATTACAACGTATAGGCCTAAGTATGGAAAAGAGAAAAATTAAAAGTTATCGTAACAAAAATATCTTACGTGGTGGGTGCTTTTCTAGCTCATATTTGAAATCAGCACCCCAAATTTAGTTTTTTTTTTTAAAAAAAACAGTTACTGTTATCCACGTTACCGAAAAACGTTTCTTTTTCGCCCTGTGATTACTCTTCTACCCCAAGCATTTAACCCCTCCACCTCCCCCATATACTTTCGAGCATACTTTTCGATGAAAAATGTGTACCTACAAGTCTATATTAAAAAAGATAATTCTTAGATCGAGCTATTTCCGGAATAATTGTTTTCACGACAAAACAAGACCCAAAATAAGGAAACTTAAAATTAAGAGAATTGGAAAGAAATGCGAATTGTAGCCAAACAGTGGGTCGTGAGAAACAATGAAGAGGACCGAAATTGTGTAAAATTGTGTGTTCTTTAATTTATGTCCTATGAATTTTAATAATATCTTGCACCATTTTTACGTAAATGTCGAGAAACTGTTTTCAGTACGTCGGATGGACGCTATTTTCCAAAATGACGGCCGCTGGCGCGAAGATCATCATGCAGATTTTTAGTATTTTAAACTAGGGGTACGTACCTTAACTGGAACCAAGAATTATTTTTGTTTGATTTAATTCCAGCAAAACCCCTATCTTGATTCGACTAATGAGAGTGAAGCTCGTGTAAAGAAAGTGGCGAAACTAAACAGCGAATTGTCGAAGCAGCAGAGAAATAAAGATTCTGACTTTGCTGTTAGAGCGTCTTATGTTTTATCTCACAACAACGCATGTCGATCAAAATCCTTCAGCGAGGGAGATTTTTTTCTAAGTGTCTGGTTATTACCGCAGAATCATTGTGTACAAAGAAGGAATTGTTTTCAAACATCAGCCTGTCAAAGAAAATAGTTGCGGCGCGCATCACTGATATTAGAGAAAATATAGAAGACAAGTTATTGACACGGACAGCTAATTTTATTGCATTTTCCAGCCCAATCGAAGAGAGCACTGATATAAAACATGTGCCACAATTTACTGTATTTTTTCGAGGTGTGGACCTAGATTTGATGTAACTGAGGAACTTGAGGTACTTTCGCAGCTTTAGTTGAAACTATAAAGTCTGCAGGACTTGATTGGACGAAATTTATTACTATCACAACTGGTAGCAACGCTCAGAAGGTGGTGCTGCAGAATTGAGAGAGAAATTATTAACGTTCGGGGGTTACATTTGAAAATCTTTCAATTCTAGATTGTCTTATACACCAAGAACTATTGTGTACAAGGACGTAAAAAACTGACTACGTCATCCAAATAGTGATAAATACTGCCACCGCTATTCGTGCTCGTCATATTAATCACGTCAGTTTACCACTTTCTTAGAAATCGAGAAAGGATACGCAGAATCATCATATCATTCCAAAGTTAGATGGATAAGTCGGGGCTGATTTAAAGAGCGTATTTAAGTGCGCTTTAGTTGAAAAATCTTACAATGGAAGAATTACATGAAAGACCTTGAGTAAATTATTTAAGATTTTGGTTAGCATCACACATCAAATAAATTCACTAAATTTGCTATTCAGGGAAAGAATAAAATGAAAACAAAACAACCTTTAGAGGAAAACTTTTTCGATATTTTGTATGGTTTGGGAGCTACAATATCTTATTGTTACAGGAATAGTATTACGTCACCATCGGGGAATCAGTGGCGTACCGGAAATACATGTCAACTTGAAAATTTCAAATGGAAAGTTTTTTGATTAAATCTTCTTATTAGCATCCTAAACGAGAGAGCGAGCTTTTAGGAGGGACACACACACATATATATATATATATATTAGGCCAGCTTAAAACATCGAATGCAAGTTGACTGATGAAATAAATAGAAGATGTAAAATGGCGTGGAGTGGCGCGAAACTTGGACATTGAATGCCCAAACGACTCAAAGATTGAGTCACACAAAGAGCAATGGAGAGTTGCATGCTAGGAATAACCAGGAGGGACAGGAAGAGAAATGAATGGATTCGCGCACAAACAAAGGTAGAGGATGTAATCAAGACTGCAAAGAAGATGAAGTGGAGATGGAACGGTCACATAGCTAGACGAATAGATGGAAGGTGGACGACAAATGTACTACAGTGGATTCCTAGAGAAAAGAAACGACCGAGACGACGTCCAAATGTAAGATGGGTATATGAAATCAAGCGTTTTTCAGGAGCTACATGGATGAGGATATCAGGAGACCGAGATATGTGGAAAGAAAAGGGGGAGGCCTTCATCCAGCAGTGGATAGAAAACGGCTGAATATGATATATATATATATATATATATTTTAAAATGGGGGCTCTAAACCATTTCATTTAAGAAGTCTCGGAGGGAACTGAAACTGTGATTAACTCAGAATACTCTAAAATATTGCATTACGTATTATTATTTTCTGTATTCATAAAGATACGTGCTGTGTGTAATGTGTTTATATTCTGACAAGATTTCTAGTATTTTTTTTTTACTCGATTATTTTATTTTCATTTATTTTTATTTATTTTTCTACTTTTGCCTGTTTTTTATTTCCCTATCTATACCAACATCATTGGATCATAATCTGTAAACTTTTGACCTTGATATTTCAATTATTAAGTCACCCGTTATTACAATATTTTAGTCCAAGGCCATAAACATAATTTTGAAACAAATTGCAAGTATCAATCAAGCCTGTAGAAAAAACAAATCTATTTATAAATTTGACTGAGGGCTTTACAGGCTTTTCTTCAGTAACACCAGGAGAATACGCACAAGTCTACCCTCTCTGATTGGCGGCAATCTATGACCGTAGAAAATATGGCAAAGTATCTGATAGTGATTTATCAAAATCATCATTTCATGCATAACATGATCCCTACGACAAATATTTGTTTCATTTGATATTAAATATTTTACGTAAACTACGTAACATAGGACAAAAAATCTGTACATCAAAGTGTTAGCAAGGTGAATTATTAGACCACCGTTGTGTGCATGGAAAGAAAAATGTTTATTCCTGCAGTACATATTTAGTTTATTTGATATTACAAATTTTACCTCTGTTACATATTATTTATTTTACATATTTCATTAGTTTTTGTTACACATTATGCAAAATTGTACTATTGGATACATATAAATTCTTTTTACTTCACTCTGGTGAAAACACCCGCGCTAGTAGACGAATTGTGTAAGAGTCCGTATAGTGACGTCATGGCAAAGCTGGGAATAGATGGCGCCATCCATGAATGCCCTACCTAATAATATTCAATCTACCTTGGAATGAGCCAGCGTGACTAGCATAGTGCCAGAGGGGTCCATTCCGAACAACAGTGAACACTTTCGAGTTCCCATATTCCATTGCATTGATGACGTAAGTCGTAAGATTTTGCGGGAATCTTATTAATCCCAAGATCCACGTAGATTGAGCGAGCCCCTGACAGGGAAATCTGAGTGACAGTAGCACTCCTAGGGTCACTAGGGTCAGGGAAAAGCAACACCAAACAAAATCGATATTCAGTACTTCGCGCCGACATTTAAATGCACAAGGAATCAATCAGTCGTTGCCTCTTATGTTTCAGTTTTGTTTCAATGGAACAACGGGTCTCCTGTATATTTCTCCTCCACCCGCATGAGTGTCCATGGTTGATAATTTCTCTGTCGCGAGAGGCATCGTGTGATAGCATTACTTGCCCTGATTGGTTGGGAATATCGTTAGCTAGCTGGCGATTTCCATTGCTCGTATACGGATTTGTTTATCTATACTAGTACTCTTTACTTTAATCGATAATATATTCCAGTTGCGTCATACGCTATTCAGCCAATTAGGAAGGAATAGTTTACCTGTATATTCATACCTTGGTATAGTGCAATCCTACATTTTGTGCTTGGTGTGGAGAGTGCTACTTTCAACAGCTATTGGGAGGTAACTAATAATGTACACTATTCAGCAGAAGGCGGAAATGGTTTTACTTAATGCGGCAGGAATGAATCAACGGGACATAGCAGAAAAATACCACCGGCGACATCCAGATCAACGGAAACCAAATCATACTACTATTGGTCGTTTACTGAAACGGTTTTAGGTCACAGGGAGTATTCACGACAAACCACGTTCAGGACGGCCAGCTACAGCAACAGAGAAGTCAAAACCAGCTGACGTACTAGCGAAGTTGTGTGTTAGTCCAACACGGTCAACAAGGAAGATGGCACAGGGAATCAGTGTCAGTCAACCATCAGTATCCAGGAAACTATCATCCAATCATTTCCATCCCATTCCATCATTTTCATTCCATATATTTTGTGCAAGAGCTTCATGGTGATGACGCGGGTACAGTTCTGTGAGTGGTTTGAAGAAAGAAGACACCAGCCAAATCTTGAAAGTGATGTGATGTTCAGCGACGAAGCATGTTTGGATTTGAACGGTCAGTCGGAACGCTGTGTATTGGTCAGCCGAAAATCCTCATGTAGCTGTAGAGAGACATCATCAGACTGACCCCAGGTTAAACGTCTGGTGTGCCACACGGGAATGTTCTTGTTGGTCCCGTGTTTCTGAATGACAGGCTCACTGCGGACCAGTACAAACATCATCTAGAGGCTATACTGTTGCCATACTTAGATAATCTTGCCCTGGAAAGCAGACGTGTTTTTCCCTTTCAACGAGATGAGGCACCACCGCACTTCAGCCAGGGAGTCCGTCAGTTGCTGGATGAAGTTCTTCCTGGACGTTGGATTGGTAAACGGAGCCCAGTAAAATGGCCGCCTTGATCGCCAGACCTTACACCATTAGACTATTTCCTCTGGGGACATCTCAAGTCTACAGTATACACTAATAGACCCCGAACATTAATAGAGCTACAGGATAACATCAGGAGAGCCTGTGGAAAAATAACACCTGCAATGTTAAGGAATGTGCGCAGAAGTTTTCTTCGCCGTATTCGTATTTGCCGTCAGCAGGGTGGAAGCCAATTTGAGCATCTTCTCCGTTAGTGTATGTGCAGAACATATCGCAGGACATGACAGTTGCTGTTTTAAATTGTTCACATTGTAATTATGTTGTATCAAGTTTCATTTTATTTGTTTTCGTTTAATTTTATTTGTTTTCGTTTCATTTTATTTTTTTCCGTTTCATTTATGAGTGTTTTCAATTGCATTTGAGTTTCAAAAGCTCAATTTTTCGTATTGTGTATGTGCTTTCTAGCGCATTAGATTAAATTAAAAACTCTTATTTTCGGTTTGGATATGTGGTTTGTGAAGGGACTTGTGAAAGTGGGCGTTCGAATTATTTGTTACCTTCGGTTGTGCTTTTGGTGTACATTTTACTTTTACCCAGCAAATTTCGCTTATTGATTAGTATTTGTTGCATTGAATTTTAGTAACGATTTTCTATCTATAAATTACCTGGTCGATGTGGATATTTGGATTTATTTAAACATTTTATGATTAGCTATTACTAATAATTCATCCGAAAACATTTTAGGTTTTTTTTTGTTCACCATTTCCCATCGGTATACTGAAGAATACCGAATTAACTCAATCTAATATAACCTAACCAAATCTCTGTATTTTGATTAAGCTTTAAACCTGTTTTCTGCAAACTATTTTACTTTAATTTAAGTGACAGCTAATAGTCCATACTAAATTCAGCTGTAAGATCGATACAAGCTGTGTTTACCATGTACCGGTAAAATTATGCGCTTTGAGTATACTTAGTTAAATTACAGTTAGGTTAAGTGTAGTCTATTTTGGGAAATAATTTCTTTCTGAAACCTGTTTAAAAATTCAGATATATGTAAAGGTATGTTCAGTGATGCTGCGATATGTTCTTATTGTGTTCTTAAGATTGAATTTTGTATAACCCAAGGTTTTGATTCTACACGTAGAAATTGCAAAATGTTGTTCACTTGCTATAATTAAAAAATGCCATTGAGAACTATAAGGATATGTCTCATATGAGCTATTATGCAACACTAATATCAGGACTCCAAAATGAATTTTATGTGAGATTTGAGGATTTCCAACAACAGATCACATCGTTTTCTTTGTTCTCCGTTCCTTGAAGTTGACTGAAACCGTTAAAAATATAGCTTGAAATTATTGATTTCCAATATGATTCAGTGCTTCAAGAGACGTAAACATTTTATTCAAAATATTTTGTGAAAAATATCCGGCAATAAAAATTATTGTAGACAATTACTTTCAATGTTTGATGGTAAATATCTTTGTGAACAGCTTTTCTCCATCTTTAAATTAAATTCAAACTAAAAATTCAATTATCGACAAACAAAGGGTATAATGAAAACGCTTCAAGTCCAAACATTTCACCAGATTTCAAGTATTTGATACGCGAGAAGCAATAATAGACTTCCAGTGCAAGGCATTTTATTTACACTGTATGCCAATGTTAACGTCCTTGAGTTCTTAGCTCGCATGATGCATATCTGTTCTTATAAGCTGTCTCATTTAATGTATTATTTTTGTATCACGTTCAGTTACGTGAGTTTGCAATAATAGAGCTTTCATACAAAATACATTTCTCGTTAACTTACACTATGTCCACCTAAATACCCTGATAAGAATACCAAATTCATACATTTCATTTAAGCACAATCATATATATAAATGAAATTTTCAATACCCGCTATACCCTCTTGGCTAGTACATATGGTCCACACACCAGTCTGAGCTTGAGATCCTTGGTCTAGGAAGTATTAGAGTGAAGCGTAGAAGGTTGATTCTTTAGCACTCTTACATTACTTTAGAAATTACAGTTTTCTTGGAACAAGGGAGACCATTAAGGCTCAATCCAAGTGGGTTTTCCCGCCTTTTTCGTTTTACATCAATTGTTCAAAATTCAATGCAGGTAAGCAAAATTTAAATCTCGTGGATCAAAGTTCGTTTCGCACTTTAATAATGGGTACAATTATTTTACAGAAACGCTACTATTAACTCAGGATTGTGAGCGGACACTTTTGGGACAGAATAATGTCCCAAAAGTGTCTGCACACAATCCTGAAGTTATTACTAACATTTTCTTAAAGCTAATTGAGCCTATTATTGAAGTATGTAATGATCTTTGGTCCCTGAACGTTAAATTTTGTTAACCTGCGCGTGATTCTGAATTATAGACGTAAAACGAAAAAGGCGGGAAAACCCACTTGGATTGAGTCTTAATGGATTAGTATGCAGAAAGGGTTAAGAATCTTATTAAAAGAAAATAAGCCAAATTTTAATTATGGCAAACATCTACTACAATAATTATTTTTTGTAAATGAGATGCTTTTGCAATTTATATTTGTTTGTGGTTGTATTGTGAGACATTATTTCCATTGCACTCTCCTCACTCATGATACATATAATCTTTAATATTCAATAACGAATAAAAATAATACACAATTGAGAACAGATATCGCTATTGGAACAGTTTCTGGAGACAATTCATGATGGAAGCTTTAGAAACAATGCTATACATATATTCTAATATGTAAATTCTAAACAAAGGTGTAGTAGACTGCCAATTACAAGTGCCTCCTTTCCCATATATACAAAACAATTGAGGCAGAGCCCAGAGGCAGGACTGTGCACATGGGCCTTAGCACCTATCATTTATGCTATGTGAGTTTTCAATAAGCGGACGGGAAGAGATGATCTATGCAGCTTTGAACTCGTCTCACCGAGACCTTTCGGACGACACATCAACCACGTTCATAGCTTTAGTAATTCCTGAATTGAAGGTTGGCAACAGACGAGCGGATAGATGCACAAATTGCATATACACAGTAAAAATACCTGTGTTAATTCAACATAATGCGGTGTCCCAGTGTGACTACCACTTTTTGTGTGTTAAATAAACACAGCAAACGGTGTTGATTTCGGAACTGGGAGAATATAAAGTTACGGCTGCAGCGAGATTTAAACATGGATTGCTCAGTTAGAAACCGAGCGTCTTAATGACTTCGCTAAATCTTCAGACAGAAAAGGTACTAGATGCATACTATATTTATTGAACAACATTTGAATTAAACGACTGCATTATAGACGCAAACAGTGTAGAAGATCAAATATACAGGGGTTGGACAAAAAATTCTAAAACGTTTGAAAAAGTGTGAAAATCATACCTAGTATGGTGTGGGGCCTCCTTTTGCGTCCAAAACAGCTTGGATCCAACGTGGAATGGACGTATACAGCTCCTGAATCGTGGTGTGTGGAATGTTGTACCATTCTTCCTCCAAAACATGCTCCAGTTCCTTAAGGGATGATGGTGGAGGGTAATGAGACCGAACACGCCTCTCTAAACAGACCACAATGGCTCAATGATGTTCAGATCTGGTGATTGTGGGACCCAGGGGAGGTGTGATAGCTCCTGGTCATGCTCCTCAAACCATGATTGCACCGTTTTTGCAGCGTGACAGGGTGCCAAATCATCTTGGTAGATGCCATCACCATTCGGGAACAATGTGTGGGCCATGGGTAGAACCTGGTCCCCCAAAATGGCCTCATACGCCTTAGCATTCATCATTCCATGCCATGTGCTATGTGCTATGATGGGACCTGCAGAAAACCACGATATCACTGCCCATACTGTAACAGAACCACCCCCATGCTTTACAGTTGGGCGCAGACAGTCTGGATCATAGGCCTGCGACGGTGTTCTCCATACGTAAACACGACCGGTTGTTGGAAACAAGGTGTAGGTCGATTCATCGGAATACATTACATATTTCCACTGATCAAGCGTCCACTCCTTGTGGTCCTTGCACCACTGGATACGCCGCTTCGCATTTACTGCTGTGACCAGAGGTTTGGAGATCGCGGCCCTGCCATGAATTTTCATTTTATGAAGTTCCCGTCGCACTGTTTTGATGAAACCGGGTTCTGTACGCCGGAATTGAGTTCAGACGTAATTTTCATTGCAGTGGTCTTCTTTTTAGCTGCTACAATCCGTTTTAATGCCCTCCTGTCCCTATCGGACAGGATTGTCTTTCGATCACTGTTGTGCTTTGCAGACATTGTTTGCCCATGCATTGTGTATTCCCTCGTGACATTGGACATAGTGCCTGTCGATACCCCCACAATGGTCGCCACTGTTGTCACTGAAGCTCCAACCAGACGGGCACCAACGATCATGTCTCTTTGGAAGTCTGTCAGGTCGCCCATTTTACCGCACCACTTGCACACCACGACACTCACAGGTGAACTGGGTACTGCTGACGGAAGAGGAAGGTCCACATGACACATTGAAAACAAAACACGATCGGCAACCGCAACACGTGGTGTACAGTGGCGGGCCACACTTACGTGTCCTGTATGATGTGTTTTTAGATTTTTTGTCCAACCCCTGTATGTTTCTGAACTCCCAAAACAAACTAAGTTACTTGCACAACTTATCCCATGGTTTAATCAATTTCCGTTTGTAAATTGGGAACCATAATTCCCATTCATTGAGAACGTAACCTTTCTATGAAAGCAAGCAAGATGGCAACAGTCAAACACTTGGCCAGCATTACGGCTTTCTTATAGTAACAACATGCCAAATTCTGTGCTTGCTTTCATAGAACTGGAACATATTCTCAATGAATGGGAATTGAGATCCTTAATTGACAAATGGGAAAGGGATTAAATCATGGCATAAGTCGTGATAGTAACTTCGTTTACGTTTGGGATTCAGCAACATTTTCTAATCCTCTATACTGTTTGAATCTAGTGTTTCTTTCTGTCTGGCGACTTAGCCCAGACGGTAAGACACTGGACTTCTAACTTAACAACTCATGTCCAAATCTTGCTGCAGCTGTAACTTTCTCCCCCAGTACCGAAATCAACACCGTGTGCTGTTTTGATTTAACACAGCTATGTTTTACTATGTAGTTATAATATAAGGCTTCCCAACTTTGGTGGTATTGAAGACTAAAAAGTAAACACTTTTCTTGCACAACAGCTTAATGTTTAAACGAAAGACAGTACATGTTATGGACATGAAAGATTCAAACTTTTAAAAGCAGCTATAAGATCGAAACTGAAAAATTGTTAAAATATATTTAAATATTCTACTTACCAAACAGAAGATCCAAGGTTGCCTTAGGCCGTCCAAGGTTGCCTAAGGAGGAGAAAAATATATAAATTAAAACTGAAAGATCGCATTTTCCTAATTAACATATAAAAAATATTGCACTATATTTCATGTTAGGATGTACTGTACATTATCTTTTACTGTCTCTGGTTCATTGTATGAATTAATCACTTCCATCTCGCGAAGGTTTATTGGAATACTCTGTTGTAAAAATCGTACATTATTTTGCAACTGCCTCAAATACTCCGAAAAGTTCCCAGCCTGGTTAAATATCTCGACAACCGTATAATCTGACACGCGATCTTGATAATACTTGGCAGCTAGCTAGATTGAATTTTACTGGGCACAGTCATGCTGTCGTTTGAATATTCAGCCGATAATGGGATGTCGTTCGGTGACAAAATACAGTTGTGTGACTGTCGCATTCATATTGATCAAACTAGTAAATAAGAAAAGTGCACTGCGGGCAAGAAAAATTGTCTACTGATGATACACGAGTTAGATTATAATCTGAGCATTCCACAAATTTTGACAAATGATCAAGGCACAAAATGTGTGTCGGAAAAATTAATTTTGCGGCTACTACCACAAGACCAGATAAACTTTTGTGTTTATATCACGTAGAACTTGTTTAACACATTAACAATGATCCGCAGATCATCAAAAGAGAGTACGAAAAGCTAATTTTAATAATCACAGCTGAGCATTTTTGGACACTCTTCCTGTTGGAGACCATCCAGATAATAAATTACATTTTAAGAGATTTCCGGCTACCTTTTAAGCATAAGTTCCACGCTTTTACCTGGCCTCGAATTATTTTCACGGGCGAATATCACAGTTTGGAGAAGCAGAGAGTTTGGTGCACATTTGCTGATCTATTCACTCACGTACAACACGATTGCGACAGTGTCACAAAAACTATGGTAGCCCAACATTTTCTGTGACACTACGGCACTTAACGACGACTTCCTGTCGACTGAGTAGCCAACAACAGTGTGACTGTTCATGCATACATAGTAAAGTCCATTATGTCTGTCTGCCAAGTTATACCAGATATTCTGTTTTCTAGATATTCAGCATGCCTTGATACTTTCCGGGTACACGACGTACAGTACTTACTCTTTTCAAAATCTTATTATTATTATTGTTTTAAAATGTGTACTAATTTTTGCTTACAAATTGTTTGACAGATACAGGATGTTAAATAATAATATGTACACATTTTAACCAAACGTAACTCTTTAGGTATTGACAAAAATGCTTTTTGGGGCTCAAACCAAAATGACTTTCGATTGAACTTAGCATTCACAAAACTATTGTTTTCTTTGGTTGCTGAAGTGAATTGAAACAATGGTACCAGAAAGACTAAGGATTTAGAAGAGGAAGTTTGTCCTAAAGTCATATTGAAAGTTTGAAAGTGCCCCCGAGGTGCAAACACAGCTCAAAAAGCAGTAGGACAAGAGTCCACCATCACTCGCGTGAGAGATATGAGACAAGTAGACGTGTATGACGTTCAGCAGCAGCGCTCTGGAATAAAACATACGCGTCAGGCGCTGAAAAGAAGAAACAGTGATTCAAACCTGCCTATGGTTTGTTGGTCGGATGAGATCGTGAGGTCATTGTTATACGGTTCAATAATCGTCATAGTTTGATTTGTTGGACACTTGATAATTCCCATATTACGGAAGAAAGTCGCATGAACTCACCAAGGGTAACAGTGTGCTATGGGTTGACATCTAGGGATCTCGTGGGAGTGTTATTTTTCGACAGTACCGTTACTGTTGAGATCAGGATGTTATTTATCACCGAAATAAGTAGAGGGGTAATTAATGCCCAAGCATATCTCCACCTGTATATATGTATACGAGTACGCCGGCTTTCCCTCCCTACAAGAAAACGGGTAAGTTTGGTACTAGGGAAAACACTAGAGATGCCAGGGGATTTACTCCCTTTCCCGTACATATAAAGTCCTGGCTGAGATTTACTTAAACTTATTACAGGATCTATCATGTCCAGTCTTTGTGCTTTATGCATGACGTCTCTTTTAATCTCCAACTGACGTAGCACCTCCTCACTTCCATTTTGAGGTTAGGACATTCCTGGATGAACATTTGCCCAGCAAATTAAATGGTCGACGGGGCATGGCGTTGAATTTTCTGCACGCTCCCCGGACCCCTTATTTTATGAGAGTACTTCAAAAGTAAAGTAACCACAAATAAAAAGACAATGGAAAACGTGAAGACTGCAATTATCTGGGTGAGAGCGTGAGGCAATATTACGCGGAATCCTTAATGTGGTGAATTCTCTAGTGCTTTTATAAATAGTGTCTTGACAAGTATGATACGAATTTGAACACTTCCGTATTTTGTTAACCCATATAACCTCTTTCAGTTGAGTCCAAAAATGGTTTCCAATGTCAGTACCTGTCAGTTTTCTATGGTTAAAGTGTGTATACGTTATTCTGCAACACCCTGTATATAAAAAGCGAATTAACAGCATTGGTATATACGTACTTACGAATACGTACGCATCATTACATTTATGATACATTTTAAACAAAAACTATATAGTTCGTGGTTGTTTCCCAAAGAGATCCAACACATCAGATATAAATTACTTTTGTTTTTTGTGTATAACTATCTTCACTCCCGCGACATCGTTCGATTTTATTTAATATATATATACATCCTCTATTACCTAACAGTAGTCAAACACCAAGTCTGTTGCAGATACGACCCTCCATATGGTAATAATTTGAATTATTTTGTTAATACTGATAACACAGACAGCTGTCGCAGCACAAGGATCATTTCTATGACTTACAGTACGTATACAAAGCTCAGTGTGGATACGAAAAACAGTATGGAAGTAATTTTAAATATTAAATTTTTGAAAAGGTTGGCAACATTCATACCTCAAATTGAAATGATAAACAAACCTATCCCGGCCTAAGACTACCAATGTACCAAAATGGTTTAGATCTCCTGTGATTTAGGTGTGTTGAGATCCCATGAAAACTATTTTTTTTTTTTACTTTACACAGGGTGCTCAAAAAGTTTTGCACAATAGGCCATAACTTTTTTATGATTAATACTAGGACCATAAAATTTTTGTGTATGCACTTGTGTTCTTTATGCTAAAGTTGTGTAACAAATTGTCTTTCTCTGTTTACAAATACGCCCACAATGGAGAAGGAAGTAGACAACCGCACTCGCCAACGGTCAGTCATTGAATTCCTATAGAAGACCGGCAATAACTCAGCCACATCCATTCAACGCAAATTACTTTATGTGTATGGGGATGAGATGGACCTCAGCAATATCTAGCGATGGGTACAAAGGTTCCACAGTGGTGATTTCAGTCTGCTGGACCAACCACGATCCGGTAGACCATCAACTGGAGTGAACGACGTTAACAAAGACCACGTTGATCAACTCATCAGGACTGACAGATGTGTAACCCACACGACAGTTTGTTGAAGCAACTGGGTTATCTGTGGGTAACGTTCTAACACTAATACAGTCTTTGGGTTACCGAAAAATTTGTGCCCGTTGGGTGCCACACCTACTGAAAAGAGAACAGAAAGAAAAGAGGAAAGAAATTTGTCTCGAACTCCAGAACGCGTTCAGTGGTGACTCTCCACAATGTTTTGAACTTGGATGAAACTTGATTGTTTCATATGGATCCTGAGAGTAAAACGCACTCCATGGAATGGTGTCATCCAGGTTCTCCACGAAAAAAAAATAACTCACTACATCAGCAGACAAATTAATGGCCATATTCTTCTGGGATCACCATGGCGTAATCCTCATCGACTTTTTGGAGCGTGGCGTAACAATTAAAAGGAGCGGTATTGTTTGTCACTGGCAATGCTTCGAAGTGCTCTAAAGATAAAGAGACCGGATTTCTAAAATAAAGTTATCATACTGCACCAAGATAATGCGAGGCTCCACTCTGCCAATCACACACAGCAAAAATCAGAAGTATGGTGTGAGAAGTGGTCCCTTAACCCCCTATAGTGCGGATCTGGCCCTGTCCAATTTCTTTCTGTTTTATCGTCTGAAGGTCCACCTTCGTGGTACGGAGTTTGCCAGTGACCAAGAACTCATTGCATGTAGGCCTAAGCGGTGTAATAGTCAGCGTCCGGGGTTTTACTAAAGTGCATTTACAGCATGGAAAGAACGGTAGGCTACATGCGTCACAGCGGATGGAGGATACATTGAGTAATATGCACATAAGTACATGCACACAAGTACACGCACACAAAATTTCATGGTCCTAGTGCTACTATTAAAAGAGTTATGGACCATTGTGCAAAACTTTTTGAGCGGCCTTTGCACAATATAAATTTTCCGATGAAGACTGATGCTGCACAATGTTGTCAGTCTTTCTTCATACGTATTCGATCTTAATCAACTTTTTACACTTCTTAAGGTGCTGAAATTTATTTCAATACTACATGTCGTAATAGAAAGTAAACGAAAAATTTGAAGATTACTACTTCTTTAAGTGTCGGACGAAAGCTCTCTGGTGTATCAAATCGAAAATAAGTGAGGTTGTTCGAAATGGGAGTACCTTCTGTTCTATTTCTCTCCGTATTTCGCACCAGCACTCCGCTTGGTAACTTACATTTACAATTTCGTAGGCTCGGTGAACACTTTCTCATCTAACTCCCTTAAGTCTGGTTCTTATGGCTCCAGAGAGAAAGAATACTACTTGATGACTATCAAAGAACAATAAAGGATTCTGTAGATCTTATATAAATTAAACAGTGAACATTGGTGCTTGTGTGAAAAACATTAGGCTGGCTTTCCTTGCAGGCGCTCGTCGCGTGGTTTGCTTGAGATTTTTATGAGTAGTCAATAGAAACTCGTGTTACACGTAGAATATGTATTTAGACACGTGTTTCAATTGGTTATTCATCCAAATTAAAAGCAAAAGCATGCAGCGAGCGCCTGTATGAAAAGCCGGGCTTTATCGACAACGCTTCTAACGCACGCATTATTCCTAAAAAATGTACGGAAAAATTCTCCAATGCTGGTGTCTTTAGAAGTTTATCGAATTACTGAGAAAAGCGGAACACTAGGAATGAGACTTATTCTCAATGGACTCTCACGAAAGAAAACAATAATTTCCTTGACAGTATCAATGGCTGCATTCAAAGCGATGAGCGCTCAGAGATACCTTTATACTCCGTAATTTTTCGAATGTCAAGAAATTTCTGTGCTCTGAAAACAGTTGAACTAAGTGAAGCGCCTAGTTCAACTTCCACAAACAGTTGAATATTGTAGGGCGAAAACTAAATCTGTATCTCGGAAGTAAACTACACTATGTCAGTTTTCGCAAAACTCGAGCTGAGTTCATAGATTTGTTGATTTGAGCACGCTCTTTCACATTTATTTTTGCGACAGTGTGTTGCGTTATCAACTGCTAGTTCTTCTGTAATACAGACAATGACATACTGTAGCTGGGAAGAGCATGCTCAAATATGCCGAACTATGATCTGAGATCGAGTTTCGGAATAAAGTGATATAGTGTTGCTTAAATCCGAGGTAAAGAAATATTGATCCGAGGGAAAAGAGTTACGATATCGTTAATGTATCTAACATCTGACCAGATTGAGGATGCGAGTGCCGGTTATTATTTCCTGATACAGAGTAAAATGTTATTGCATTCGTAACTGACTGTATAGTCTTCAGATCCTGTCGCCAGGGTTCCTTCTTGGTAGTACTTCCGGATCAAAAAGAGCAAGGATTTTCTTCACTAAAAAAATGGAGGCTGTTCAGTGAACCATTCGTGCTCAGTGGCATTCAACGGACGATTTGCTGAGCAGCTCTGCGAGGCATCACCGCGTCGAATGCAGCCAATGATATTTCGTATGTCACAAACGGAGCACAACTTGTCCACAACAAGATTGAGTTTATATGAAGCGTAATGATAGAAAAGCTGCGTTTGACCATTGTTTTTTCATAATGCTTGTATGTCGTTACTAGATTCAGCTATGGTAGAACAGCCAGAAAACTCCTACTTTAAAAGTTCACATTGAGATAACACACTTTCTTCCAAAATATTTAAAATTGCTTTAGCAGCACGTACTCATCTAATTAAGTGAAGCCCTATAAAGTCACGCATTTTATTTACACCGCTGTCCCAAATTTCTATGGATTATTTTCCTTTAACCTCAAGATCGGCACTCGCGTCTGCCATCACTCTGTTAGAATGGGCACATATAAATCGAGGTTTTATAAAATTTTGAACACGATGTCTGTTGCAGTTGATAGCAGCTTCTTTTCAATCTGTACTTGAACGCATTTTCAGAGGTAGTTTCAAAGTGTTGTTTTAATCACGCATCTCCAGAATTGCAGAACGTAGAAATGGGCATCCTTCCGTCCAGAGTAGGTTTGGGTATTAACGGCTCAACATGTTTTATTATGCCTACATCAATGTCGCTAAATAATGTAAGAATACCAAAGTAACCTCCATGCTTGGGTGTGTCTTTGAATGCAATGCTCACTAAATCTCGCCCACACGATGTAACTTCAAACCTGGGTTGACCTCACGATTCTTGTCACACAAAAATGATTATCTATAAATAACATCGTGCAAAAGAATTCTAAATATAGATGACACCACAATTACAATATTAGAACGCGATGTAAAATGTCAAAAATAAAATTAATGCTACTAGTTCTGTGTTTCGCAAATGCCAATAATGCGACAGTAATTGTAGACAAAATGAAATGTTTATCTTTCTTGCTTAAATACATAGTTCTTCATGTTTCAATTTTAACAAATGTGGTTGTAAATATACGGTACTAAAAACTACTAAATTTTTAGTCATACATTTAGATGGCAATGTATTATGGCATCAACATACCAACACCTTGGGTACTATAACGGAAACGGTTATGTCATAAACATTTTGAGCCAGGGGATATCTCAGAAACAATCAAATATTTAAAAGCTTTTGCTACGCCAAATATGATTAAACCATTATAAAATATTTTAGAATTGAGAATTGAATTTGTGACCTTTAGGGATCTTTGTCATGAAATGTTAATGGGTTGTAGCTTCACCTCCTACACCTCAGCATTCTTTGTCAGGGACGTACTTAGGGAGTATGGATGCCCCGAAGTTCATATTTTTGTAAAGTAGATATAAATTTGCCTATTTTACAATAATAATAATAATAATAATAATAATAATTGTTTTGAGGGTGGCCAGGCGCCCTAAATACTTCCCTGGCGAGGAGTGTTGCGGTGTGGAAGGTACACACTACGGCTCGGTAGTGTGTCATTCCACGACGAAAGTGAAGCAGAAGTTACCTCTTTTCATTCTATCATGAAAAAGATACGCTTTATGCACATTTCGTCCAATATTTCAGCCCTATCTCATTACCTTGCAGTTAATATGGGAAGCTATTTTTTTGTGTGCAACCTCTCTATAGGATTTCTCTGTTCTCCTAACACAGTTTCAGTGTAAGTTTCGACATGCTCTCTTTGTGAGACCGACATCATTGTAGAATGTTTTGGTCGTCCGGTTACAGTGAGGCCCTAAACATGGCGAATTTTGGGTTTTTCAAATTCCCATCTTTGAAAAATCGCCAAAAATCAGCTTAAGAATCAAATATATATAGTACGAGTTATGACTAAGAGATTTTCAGGTTCTACCTCGTGTTCTTCCCTTCTTACCATCACCATTCTTGATTCTATGTATTCCTCACGGTCCAGTGAATCGTGTGTATCAAAAGAACAAGTGGATTCACCTATAAAGGAACATCAGGTACTAAATGTGACTGGAAATGCACCCTCTTCCTAAAATCCAAAGCCACCACGGGATCAACAGAAGATCCAAAAGGAGGACTACTTGGGGTATTGTGCATTGTGAACTGCTGCAACTTGACCAGACAATCAACGCAAATATATATTCGAAGTAATTGGGAACGTGTGCGTGAAAAGCTGAAAGTCATGTACGAGTCTCGTATTATTTGTGAATATCAGAATTATCATTCTGTTACAGGACAACGCGATGCCATATGCTGCTAAGGTCCCCTGTATTATCTTGACATTCAATCTTCGAATTACTATTTTTTTTCATTCTTTATACAATCATCTGCAATAACGAAAGTTCCGAACCCTCGACAAGGTGATACACGCACTGAACGAATTCTCTGGTTCATGATCCGCTAAGTTCTGGCATCGTGGGATCCATAGTCTACCCGACCGTTGGAGATTGCTGATAGGGACTATTTCTGACTTTTCAGGTGCTTCTTACTTCTGGTTGCTCTTTGTATAGGGTCAAAATCCAGCAGAACTTTATTGATTGCCTTGTAGTTCCTGAGATACATCTAACAATACATCTCTAGAAATTGTCGCCATTGATTGTGACTAATTGAGCTGTTAAGGATTTTAATTATTTTCGGTATATCTACCCAAGTATTGATCAGAAAATTCTAAAACTTGGGTAAATCATGTACCAATATCTCTAATTGTAAGACGAGACACAATGTTCGAAACCCTACAGAATTCTATTGTTGCGGTTAATAAATATAAATTAAACCAAGTACCCTCAAATTATGCTCCAACCTACTTTCTGTTTACTGTTGCCTTTAAGAAACAAAAAAGATGATTTGTGTGTTAGTGCTTGCAGCTGTCAACCTTGTAGAAATGCCACACCCCGGTGGACGGCACGAGGTAAGCATTGCAGCTCATAACCATTTGCAATCAAATATTAAAAAATACAACAAAGACTAAGTGAAAAAGGTAATAAATAATGCGTTGCCTTCCCAATGTATAGCCAAATAAGGTAAGCTACAATAGTAAAAATATTAACTAATGGCTGTAGTATAACTTCTACGTAACGTCTATCTTAACTTCCTAAAGACCTCAACGCGTTTTCATATAAATACCCCCAACGCTCTTGTCGCTCTCTTCTTACGCATCCAAAACCTACCAACACTAAAACTTTGTGTGTAGTCAACAATGGTGCGTCCCATCCAAAATCCAGGTTAGTTAAAAAAAACTTGTTTTTAAATTCATAAGTTCAATCCAATCTCTTATACTGTCCCTTTATGAAACATGCCGTACTTCCATATTACGGTATTCAGGTATGTAAACCTGGTAGTCCTAAACTCTAAACTAACTAATGGCTCTATATTAAAACAATATAATTGTTTCAAATCCTTTCTCTTAACAAATAAAATACGAGTAGCTCAAAAAAAACCCTTCAAACTATCATATAACCAAAGAATATTATAAGTCATGCTCTATAAGCTTAAATCAAGTAAATAAATGTAAAATTCAACTTTCTCTGTTACGCTTATTGTTTTATGTTGTATTTATTTCTTCTTATTATAATTTTATAATAACATGTTAAAATGTAGTTTAGCATCAAAGTTCTTCCAGGTAAAATCTTGCCCAGTTCTCCCCCAGTTCTCGTCGCCAAATAAGTTACCTCCACTGTAAAAATAAACCAATCACCCGCCCTGTAACAAGTGGTGTAGACTCGGGGCAGTACTTATTTTTTTAAATAATAATGTGAAAAATTATTAGGGGTTCAATTTTAGTAGCGTCCCCTGAAAAGATACAAAACGAGAAAAGGGTATATTTACACAAAAATGTCAACTAGGAAAATTTCAGGCCCCTAAGCATCCTTCTAGTTGCTAAAGAAGAAAAATCCTACATTAATTACATTACAGCAATAAATTACCAGAAGAAAACGAAGCCCTTAGTTTAGCTATTTTGTAACTTAACGAACCCTTCTTGAAATTATCAGCTTAACCACGACCAGTAAACACATGTTTCGTTTGCAGAAGTCATAAAGGAATCAAGGTATCGGGAAGTTTTGCCAAATTATTTTCCACCTTAAATTTTTAAAGATATTGGGCATGGTAAAAAAAACTGAGCTGTGAGAATAGCTGTACGACGAAACAGTGACGCAAAAAGTTCAACTACAAATACAGCGATGGATAATACATCGACGCACAAAAAACAGCGGCGACATGTAAAACGAGCGACAGACAGAAACAACAACAACAAAAAACGCGACGCACAAAACAGCGATATACCAAACATAAAGTCATGTCTGCATTAAATTCTGTATGTTCCATTGTCACATAAGAATCACATCAGGTTTTGTACGTTTATTTATGACAAACTTTTTTCTCAATTTCAATATTATTATACACACACAACCTACATTTAAAAAAATCTCTAATGTATAACGTTAAGTTTTAATACACTTCCCATTGGTCTTCAGAACACAGAAAAAACATTTGTAGGAAAACTGACCTCAGCGTACCATCTTACATCAGTGGTGTGGTATACTGGCAACACTTTACTCATAAAGAAGCAGCACTTAATAACAATCGAAGAATTGCGTAATATACCAAAAGGTCCAGATGGTAAGCTACTGTGGAACAATGCAGAAACTAGTTGTGGGTTCGAAATTCGTCATGACTGATAACCCACGGAATGCAGTGATAACTCACGGAACTGAAAAATATTTTAAAAAATAGCGCTATACACAGCACTTCACTACTGTCAGTCCGGCATATTGGGTGACGCCCAACATTGCATCACCATATACGAGCGGCCCGGGAGTATAGTAATGTGCTGTCTAATGTGCGGTAATGTGCTGTATAGTAATGTGCGGTTTTTATATTTTTTTAGTTTTAAGTGTCGACATGATTTTAGTTTGCGGACAATTCCCCAACATTCTCTAAAAGAATGAAAATGTTACCTTATGTCCTTCGGTATGATAAACTCCTCGATGTGCACCTACACATTGATTCTTGGTGCATCCCCATGCAGTCGGTGTTCTCGTTGTTTGGTTCTGGGAGATCCTCACACCCCGCCAGCCGCACTGACAGTTTATTACTTAAAAGCACAGCAAGTCAGGCAGCATGAAAGGCCCCACAACAATTCCAGCTCCATGGAGCTCTCGAAAAATGATTGCGGATTGTAAAAATGTCAAATAACAGTTTTTGATTGTTTTAATTTTTAATTTATTAATTATAGAACAAACCTGACACAAATCAATCACGTATTTCACGTAATTGAAGAAAATAACTCAACAGCTAATAAAGTCTCAGTGATGAAATTTTTACCACTTGTTACTACACAACTATTGGCTTTTCTGTGCATATTTGGAATTTCTGAAGTATGTCCCTTTTTTGATATCTGATGTTGAAAATACCCGATTTTAGAAAAATCCCAATGTTTGGAAACCAACAAAAAATAAAGGATATGGTTTTCAGATCTGAAAGTATTTTGGGAAGTTGTATACCATATAGCCTGTATCCAGACAAAAAGCTGAAGGTGAGTTTCAGTTATTCCTTTTAAAAAAATAAAAAATTAAGATTTTGCTGATTCAAACATCAATATTCAACGCTTTTTTTGTTGCCCGAAGTGTTAAAGTAGCCCTAAAGGTGCACAAAACATATTGCATTATCTTTGACATAGTTTTTGTTTGAACTCAATATATTTAAAAACAAAAAGAGTTATAAAGTTTAACGCAAACCTCTGAAAAGTGCAAAATACACTGACACGCCTATACGAAATGGCCGCTAAAAAAAAAAAAAAAAAAAAAAAATAACTTCGGTAAAAAATAAAAAGCCACCAACCTTTTAAAATGAAATTAGCTCATTTGATATGTATTGTCCCTGAAGGAAGTGCAACGAAGCAATGCTTGGTGATGTGACTCAATTGTTTATAATAATACTCACTCCTTTCCACATGATTTGACAACATATCTTAAACAGTTTCAACAGGCAAAGCCGGGATGGTGCCGTAAGAAAGGCTCTGGCCGATACGTTGCACATCTTAGCCATACCCAATCCCGGCCTGAGCCAAATATGCTAAAAGGCTATAAATAAATTCAATTCAAATATAGCGTTGACAATAAATGAACCTTTACATGCGTCACATGAAGATGGAAATAGCTTATTCTCCTTTCTGCCATTCACAGTACCTGCCGCTGTATTTTTTTTTCTTTCTCACATAGTGGTTTAAACAATGTTTATAGAACTACTCTTCGTTTTCATCCTCACACCGATTTCAAATTCGCATTGGCGTTAAATCTTAAAACAAATACAGATTAATGGATACTGACTTCACCATTCCTATTCACTACTCCAAGTAGCGGTGAACTGAATGTTACAAGTAATGTCACAGAGTAGAAGCACTTGTACTTGTAGCAGTGAACCGGAACTGGTAAAACATTAACCACAATTTCACTAGTAATTTTACACAAGAAGTTTAGAAATTAGGCATTACACAATTTAACCCATCCTAACAAGAGCAAAAAATCTAACCGGACTTTTCTAAGTCATACGCTAACCTTATCGGCTGTAATGGGTGCATAAATAGTGGGCCGGGTGGCCGATCGGTCTGCGGTGGTAGGCCATCGGCTTGAAGATCCCGGGTTCGAGTCCCGGCAGGGGCATAGGTGTGGATTTTAACTGCTAAAGGCGAATCATGACGGGCCGAAGTCCAAAGTTACTAGGCTGGACCATATAAAAATATTTTTTAAGGGTGCATAAATAACGTTTGGGATAAAATAATTTTCCATGAATCGGAGACAAAGTGAACGTAAATATCACGGTCCTGCAATTTGATTGTCACGTAAATAGAATAGCAACGTATAACAGTCTGTGGCAGCAGCAAGTCTACGTAATGATAAAAAAATCTAACCTGACTTCTCTATCCTGTCACAGACTACCTAACTGGCTGTAGTGGGTGTATGGAAAGGTAAAATAAATAATTCATATTCATGGCAAAATAAATAGTTTGACATAAATCGTAGGCAAAGATAACGAAAATATTGGGGTTGTGCAATGCATGTAATAATAGTGTGTGGAAACTAGAAAAGAAAACTTAAAATGCATTGTGTGTGTGTGTAGCTATCTTAAAACATCTGCATGCACTTAACAATATGAACTGACATATGCTTACTTCTAAACTATGTGCAGTAACTCAATTATTTACTTTCGAAGTAATGGTGTAATAACCGTCTAGTACAAACAGGCAGTAAACAGTTGCCAAACGCGAAGCGTTCTTGCGTGAAACAATAGACTGTTTGCGAGCGTTACATATTACCTCAGGATATCGCAATACGACCACATTCGGGATTCACCTGCCAGGTTATCCCCAGAATATCCCTCTACTCACAAAGCCGGGATTATCCAGGTAGGATTTCCTACGGATATCCTGGGTTTGTCCCAATATCCCGTGCAACATTGTGACATCAATGGGACCTGTTCAGAACGTCCCGTGGATGTCGGATGCTATTAGGGATAATACTAACTACTTGTTCAAATCCCGGCCAGGACACTGGATACTTTTCTCGCAGTGTTCCCATGCATGGCTCTCTGAGGTGCACTTAGCATCATATCGAAAAAGGCAGTCCTCACAGTAGTCGGTTTAAAGAGACTCTAATGGGACCACACAAGATAGCTGCCGCTGAACCGCAATTTGGCTTCATGTGACGTCATGGATGTTCTCTCTATTTTCTTCCTAACTCTATTGTATAAACAAAGCTAGTAACATCTCCTACATGCAATTTCAACGAATTCTACGGCATGTAAAAGCCATAAAACCAACTATTCAAAGCAATCTTGCCAGACTTCTAAAACAGAGATTCTCTCCAGACTATGTGAAAATTCCCGTCCAGGAATAAAAATTACTTCATTTTCACCAATTCCAAGAACTTTTTAAAATTGAAACGAATTCTATTCTAATGTTTGCTGGATTTGGCATTAATTCATTTTTCTTGTCGCCTGTAGGGGCCCTTGGACCTCCCGTCACGCGGGGTAACGCGAAATTGTAGTTACGTCCCTGGTAGTAACAGTGCAAATTACCCCCGCCGTCTTGTTATGACCTTTCCATTGATTTACATGGGAATTCTTTTGCTAGTCTTAAGTCTCTCAGGAGCGTCATTTTTAACTTATGTTTTTGCCTAGTGTTTCGTCATATTTGCTTTGACTCATGCTGTTTTAAAGATTATATTTATATAATTGAAGAAACTTCAGAAACCAAAACTTTACAAGAGTCAAAATAACCACCAAAGGAAATTTCGTGAAAGTGGAACTTGATTATTCTACTTCTGAGAGGCACAAGACGAGTAATACGATTCTCATGTAAATCAATGGAAAGGTCATACCAAGATGGCGGGGGTGAATTCTTGTTTGTTCTCGTTCGTTTGCTTTTACACGTTTAACGAAATCGTCAATTTAATTTATTGTACGAACTTTAGTTCAGTTAAGAAGACTTCTCTCTATTTATTTTTCTCACCAATCATTGACTAGTCGAGTAGGGGGTTTAGGGATGTACATCTGCAAGCAAAAGGGATGGACAATCCACGCTATAAAAGAGCGCAGGGCTGTCACAGACTATGATTTTCGATAGTTTGTGTCTACGGTTGATTGCCAATGTTGACAGCTCGACTTCATCCAATAGCGTTGGACGAAAATCAGGATAGTTTACTCTATATTTTCTCAACACTTTTATGTTTTATTTCCACGGTAGTACCCACAAAGCAATTTTCATCTTACTCAAAAGTGAATCTTCTTTAGATGTAAGGTTAGCAAATCAATCCAAAAAAGTAAACAAGATTGCATCAAGCAGTCTAGGTTACAAGAATCAAAGTTGAAATAGTACCTTGCATTGAAGAAAAAAAAATGATCTTACCGACATCCTGTCTTTATTCCATTACGCGTCTTGTTCTCTCGTCTTGAGGAACAGTTGAAATTTTTCGCTGTTGTCTGCGGCTGGATATGAATCTGGAAGCTTGTAATGTGCTGTCCGTTGTTTTAACAACCACGATACCGGGGTTTTGTTGAGAAAGTACGTGGAATATGTATTTCATCAACTCAGACATAGAATTTAGTTATATACAGGGTGTTGCAAAATGACACCGACGAAAACCACCTTACGAGATTCCCGACATGAAAATTAGAAGAAGAAGAAATAACATAAACCATCAAGCGTGCACAAATGCTTCGTTTCGGTACTATAGGCCGCCGAAACCATGGGAAAATGAACTTTAGAACTTGATATGTCCAATACCGTTAACGGTAGAATTGAGGTGGCATGGTACCCTCAAAGTTTTCAAACCTGCTCTATCCAAAAATACTTATTCCAAAATTTTGTAATGGATGCGCAAGGGATTCTCTAACGGAAGTAAGGGATTTCCAGACTTTCTCCGGAGTACATAGTTGGTTGATATAAACATAAATGGGACTATTTTCCTCATGAGAAGAGATGACAGAACACTGCAATCTAACCGGGCAATGACAGTCTCTTGTACTGGTAAATACACCAATCATTCGTTAAATTGTATGTAAGTTACTCCTATATGTATGCAACCAGGCATCTTTTATTAAAAATCGAGGAAGGGAAGGAAACTTGTTTGAGATATCGACTGGCGCAAACGAATTTTTGTTACTTGGTGGAAAGTAGTTCCATTCACCTTTATTTCTACCCAATTTTACTACAAAGAATTTCTGGGAATCCTCTATTTTCCATTGAGAACTATAGAATGTTAAAGATGCGATTCTACTAACAATCACGAAGGGTCCCTTGATAGTATTTTAGCCACGCAAGAATTAATTTTTATAAAATAGGTTGGCAACACTGACACCTGCAGTGTTTAAGTACGGGAAACCCCACAGTATCTTTCTATTACGTCGAATAATGTTTAGGCCAATTCTGGCGCAGCTACATCAAACTGAATGGAAGCAATTTGAACGATTGATTATTTTTAAATGGGTTGGCAACAGATAATTTCTGCGTCAATCAAGACGGTTATGGCGGCTTTGAGCTAGTCTAGCCAAGATCTTTCCAACCACACCTGAAGCACCTCTTTATCACACCTTGTAGTTTCTAAGATTTAATTTGTGGACATGGACGGACTCTATGAACGGGATTAAAAGGTCATTTGTGGTATAGTTTCGTTAACAAGGGACCTGTGAGAATTTAGTAAAATATTGAAAACCACCAAAGAAATCAAAAGAGAACAATTACTTAGAAGTACAAGGAGAAAACGTCCCTTCAAAATGGAAGTTTAAAATAATAATCTCGTCGCTGGGATTCGAACCCGGATCGCCGGTTAAAACTATCCGATTATTTAACCAAGCCGACGACACACCATCTCTTCTTTTGTACTCTTGTTGAAGCTTCACGTAGTTCATCACAATCCCTCTCCCACCAGCATAAGTCCTAAAAGGAGTCTCTCCACATGCGACTTCAGAGAACTGACACGAAGCGGACGTGGAACGAAGGAAATTTCAAGAATTTTTGAAGTCAACAAACTTCCTTGCATAACTGCTTGTACCATCAAGTTTGACTTAAGGCTGGAATAGGCTAGTTATTACAACCAGAAAGAATGTTGTTCAAACAAGCTCGTTTCTTGCTTCTTTACCGATTTCAAATAATATCGAGTTCGATAAACTGAAAGCAAGTGACTGACAATCTTGTCACAAGCTAGCATGCTATTTGGTATTTAAGATTAAAAGCCTTCAGTTTATAGAGTTAAGCCTTTATTTGGGGTTTCCTGTCGTCTTGCTTGTGCAAAACAGTTCTGGCATATCTTAATATAAAAATAGTTTGTTACGAAAAGAGTAGGAGTTGAACAACGGCAAATATTGTTCAATGCTTACTGGAATTCAAGGTTTCTGCCAGGATATTTTCAGTTTCGGGAGGGGGTGTAAAGTAAAAATTGGGAGGGTGTAAGTGGAGTTTTGCACGGTTTCTATTGATTTTCAACGTAAAATTTTTAAAGTTGTGGGGTACTGGCAAAATCACTGCTGTAATGTTAACAAAACATTTCACAAAAACGAGAAATCTGTGTTAATGTCTAACTGCGTCTATAACAAGATATCTGGTGTAGTAAAAAGTAATCCATTATTTTGCCAATAGATGGCTTCAGTGATCTGTATCTCGCGTTGTATAAGTCCGATCGGGTTCAACGAGATGGCGTTCAAACGATGAGATTGCGTACTACAAACACTGTTTAGATAGTTGTGATGAGTTGACTCAGTGTTGTGTGAGCGCGCGTCAAAATGGACACTAGGAAAGAGAAAATACGCGATATTTTACAGTTTTTCTTCGATAAAGGCGAAAACGCAAGCCAGGTGGCTCCAAATGTGAATAGTGTTTATGGTCCTGATCCTGTAACAGCCAATCACCCGCAATTTTGGTTTCGTCGATTCCTTGCCTGTAATTTTGACGTCAAAGATGTACCACGCACTAGAAGGCCACGTGTCGAACATGTCGATAAAATCATGGACATTGTCGCATCCGACCGTCATGTAAGCACTGTTTCGATTGCCCAAGAGCTAAACATTGCACAAAAAATCGTGTGGAACCATTTGCATAACGCTGGATACAAAAAGAAGCTTGATGTATGGGTGCCAGAGTAGTTAACGCAAAAAAAACCTCATGGACCGAATTTCCATCTGTGAATCGCTGCTGAATCGCAACCAAAGCGACCCACTTCTGAAGCGGTTGATGACTGGTGATGAAAAGTGGATCACTTACGACGTCACGCGAAAACGGTCGTGGTCGAAGCGCGGTGCGCCGGCCAAAACGGTGCCCAAGCCAGGATTGACGGCCAGGAAGGTTTTGCTGTGTGTTTGGTGGGATTGGCAGGGAATTATCTACTATGAGCTGCTCCCCTACGGCCAAGCCCTTAACTCGGAACTATACTGTCAACAATTGGACCGTCTGAAGGCAGCAATCGCCCAGAAGCGGCCAGCTTTGGCCAATGCCTCTCCTATTG
>JAGDQP010008325.1:31054-62233 GCA_022664845.1 Lepisma saccharinum | reverse complement strand
TATATATATATATATATATATATATATATATATATATAGTGTTCTGTCGAATTTTCTGTTCAAATTTTAGGAATGTATTTTTTATTTCTAGGCCACTTGATTTTCAGTTGGGGTATGAAATAGAAACATTCGTTTAATAATTCTGGATCAATAACAATTGAAAAGTGTCCTTAAAGTTATTCTACCTCTTTTATGACGTCATTTTCATAGCTGAAATGCATTGTGGGAAACCGGAGTTCCTTCAAAGGAACATGGAATGAGAACCTGGAAATTTTGGCCGCCCCTCAAGGCCTGTAACCTGGAATGTGTGTCGCTCTAGTCCCGGGCCCATACGACCTATGTCTAAAAACGCCACTGCTAACTCTAAGTAACTTACATAAGCACCTTTATTTAAGAAAACTTCATAAAGGAAACCACCGATACTGTTATATTGTTTAGACGCCTGTAAATTGTTGAAGTTGACAGTGCTCAGGAGACTTCCTTCAAATATTAAAGTCACCCATTTTTGTTTGATATTGCTCAGGAGGCCTAATAGAAATCTATCGTTGCAAAAATATAAGTTGAACTGAAGATTCTTTTCTGCTAACCAATGCTAGTACCTACCAGAAGGTTTCATCCTCTAATTGCGATTAGGTTTAAACAAATTGTCAGGGAAGCGGAATGTAATGTGGTCTAATTGATATTCTTTATTTACAAAACATTATTCTTTATTCAACTTAGTCTTCTTTATGATCGGAATACTCATAATTAATTTGTAAGACTGTGCGATCTTTACGATTTCAAACACTTTCTAAACAAATCAGAAATAATAATTATTATTATTGAACTGCCGACTACTCGACTAATATGTAAATTTCCCATGGCCAGCAGGGTCACCAGGCTGGACTTCTGGCTACTTTCGTTCTTTGGCTATTTATTTAATCTATTTGAAACATAATTAATTAATTATGTTTGATTTATTGAATCAGATCTGCTCTTAGTCCAAATAGCCCACCCCACCGCAAACTCCAGAGAATCCACTAGATTCAAGCTATAGAAACTTTAATATGAAATTGCTCTTGTTCTAAATTGTGTGATCTGGAAGTGGACAAATTCTGACCATACCCAGCTCACACAGCCCCCACCTCGCAAACCGCCAGAAATTCGCCCTAAGTATCTAATTTAATTTATTAATAGACCAAAAGATATATTATTAGAAATCTCTTTAAATTAGTTATAAATTGGATTAATTGGTGTTGGGATTTGGATTTGGGATTTAAATCAATAGTTTGAGGTTCAAATGTACACAGGATTTTCTTCTTCTTTTATTCACTTTTGATAATAAAATACATTTGTTGTGCACTTCTCATGTATACTCAAAACATCCATGGCGACTCTTCGCAAATTTCTCGTAAATAGTTAGAGTATATTTTTGTTGTGATTGTCCCTTAGTAATATTATAAAACTACGCTTCTCAATACGACTATAGCAATCATTAATTTAACACAATTAGTAATGGAAATTAAATTTATATAATAATATCAAAGGGATTTGAAATATTAGAAAATAATATTGTTTTAGAAGCTAAATTTAAAAAGATTAAAATAATAATATTGATGATAAATCATTCATTACCTATAAAATGACGTGAGCTCTATCTATTTTCCCTATGGTAATTACACATATTCAAGAGTTACATATTATGTTACGGTAAGACGACTTCTTTCTTTCTGTAGACATTTCAGAGAAGTTTGGTTCGTGGGTTAACAAAGATTATACTGGGTAAAGCAGTCGTAGAGTCATTTCTAATTAGCAAGATGCCCGCTTTTATGGATCCAGCGTAATGGATTAATAGTAGGGCGAAACTTGCTTTCAATGTAAATGCTCTGACCCGGAGTATTACACTCTGGCAGAACACAAGTTCGCAGATCAAAAACTAGTTATTATAACTAACAAAGCAAAGACTAATATTTAATCCTTACTTTTTATTTATAAGGCAGAAAGCTACTAAGCATATTTTTTTCTTCGTGAGAGACCTAAGGCCTGGTGGCTAACACCCACTAGAGGGTTACGCCCTCTCTATAGGGAAGGGATGTATAGGTGAGAAGGATGTTTAGGATTAGGGGTGGTCTAAGGGAGGTTGCAATATTTATTTAACCTTTATTTTATTCAAATCAAATTCTATATCATGGGTATTATAAGCGTTATGCTCATACTCATATTTCAGGTTTAAGGATCAATGATGATGCTGAATAAGTAGTGGGGGTGAGGTGCAATTCCACGTCACAAACAGTAAGACGGACAGGTGATGGTGGATCTTCTTGCCCAGGGGCAACTCTGGACGCGATGAGCGACTGGTGAGCCCTAGTTGAACACTGATGGAAACAGTGCAGTTATGCGAGTGAAAGATGAGATGAAGTACTGTGAAGGTGATATTACAACATCGACCTGTGTTGTCACACTGTGGTTTCAAGTGGGTTGGTATGGACGTAAATGTAGGGACCTGAGTAGGTTGGTTGAAGGTTGATGTTTAGAACGGCACGTGCTGCGAATTGAAGTTGACTGAGGACATTGTTTCTTTGGAAGGGATAGAGATTTTGGAGGGTAGTTGTGATGAATGAAAGAAACTGGTCAATGGTTGTGAGGGAGATACTGTGGGTGGGTTGCATGGTTTGGGTTCTGAGGGTCGGAGTGGTAATACTAGTCAAGGATTGTCGAGGGTAGGTTCTGACCGATTTTTGCATTTGTAGCTGTAGGTTGGGTGATGTTGGCCATATGTATTGCATTTGGATGGTTGGTTAAGGTTTGAACAGTCTTTGGTGGTGTGCGAGCCAGTACAGTAGCCACATTTAGGTGTGTTGGGACAGTTTGAGGTGGGATGGTCGTTGTAAGTCTGACACTGTTAACATCTTGTAGGTAATGGAGCTTGGGAACGAGAGGGTTCAACACGATATCTTCTCCGGTATATGAAGACACCATCGGACCTGTGATTGTCTGTGAGTGAGTTGTGAGTATGTGTACCATAAAGCTGGGTTCTCCGGCTTTAGTTTTGATCCTAATGCATTTAGTAAGAATGTGGCCTTCGGTTTGGAGCTCCTTCTGGATTTCTTCATCTGTTAGATTCGGCTCTACTCCTCGTACAACAACAGACAGCATCGGTGGTCTTCGTGGAGGTGGCTGATGCTTTAGATGCGGAGTGTCGAGTCGTGTGAACTGCGCTGATGATCCAAAGATTTCCAGGCTGTGTTTATCTCGGATTCGTTTAGCTAAAGAAGGATCAGTAGATTTTACAATAATACCGTTTCTGGTAGGAATGATCCGGCTGATGGTATATCTTGGTACATACTTAAGAAATTGTAGAAGGAGCAGTTTGGAGTTTTGGAACTTAGGATCAAACTTCGTTAACAGAAAAGCGTGCGATGAACTGGTACCGGTGACGGAAGATGAGTCTTCATAGTCGCTGTTTTCCATGTCTTGATCAGATACAGAATCACTCATGGTATGCGTTTTCTTGGATGGTGGTGAAGATGGCGACTTTCTGGAACTGTCGTTTGATGAGGAAGCGAGCTGGTCAGTACTGCGTTTTTGTCTTCCTTGTGGTTTGACTTTGATGGTTGCTGAGTAGGAAGGTGGATCATGGTACGGTGGTCCAGATACTTGATGAGGTAGATAATGTCGCCCAGTTTGCAGTTGTTGATTCGACATTATGAACGATATACTGAAGGTCAAAAGAATGAAAAGAGTGCAGACATTTGCTAGTCCAGTCAGAACGAAATGAATGTCGAGAGTTATAGAAGTCGTGATGAATGATCTGTCGAACTAACTTCACCCTCCGACACTGAAGAATGCCGTCAGTCCTAATAAGATCATATGTGCACTGTTCTCTCTTGTACGTTTTGCAATGCAAGGTCCTCGGTAGTACACTAACGTATCAAAGTTATGCTAGGTTAAGTTATACAAAAATCTGGCTTCATTGGCTCTACAACAAACGTTCGAACCTAATTACCAGGTGGTTATGTGACTAAGCATACCCAACAGTGACAAGTCAACAAACATAATACAATTTCTAAAAGCAGAACCTGTTCATTCTCTTTTAATTCCGCACTCATACTTCCACAAAATTACGAACCAATCGCACATTTAGTTTCACAAAATTAAATGGAGTTTTTCTATGTAAAGAACATATCAAACACATACTTCTCTCCGACCGCAAATTACAAATATATCTCGGAAATTCTCATGACAAAAGCTTATAACAAATTCCGCAACAAAGCCAGGTTATTCAAGTTGGGCATTCTCTTATTCACTCCCTTCGACTATGACGTCATTCCTACATTCTATCATACTCATTCAATACATAATAGTTTATTACGTTCTGCTTTTATAAAAATTAAATTAACAAAATTAATTAAATACAATATTTAAATTCCATTTCATATTAAAATTTCAATAATGTAAATAAGTAGAATCTTTAATTTACAAGAATATTATATTATATGAAATGCGGCACAACAATAACAAATGAATTAATGATCACGTAGTTCGTAGGAACGTACTACCCATAATGCTCAAAATTCAAAATAAAATGTGAATCCGAAACGAAGCTAAAAGTTGAGACTATACAAATACTAGTTTACTATGATTTCCTCCTTCTAGCGGAAATCGAATAGGTTGAGTATCATCCTGGCATTAGCCTGGTGTGACTGAGAAACCTTACCTTAAGAGGCTGATACTGGTGTACTCCGGGGGGTTAATTAGTAGCTACAGAAAAGGCAAACAATAAAAGGGTGACACTATGCACTGAGAAATGATAATCTTGAAGGTTTTTACAAAAATAGGGGATTTATTGCCCTTCTACAAAATACGGGCTTAACCATAGCAGACTACTGGAATGGATCCCACCAACGATCATGAATTGCTAAATCAAATCTCCACTTTCCAAAATCCAGGACCAGACGAGAAGGGGTCGTCGCTCCAATGTCCGGCTTCCAATACCAGAGAGGAACGTTCCAGGAACTAACTGGCGTGTTAGTCCAAGCAATAGTCCAGACATTGAATATCCCATCAATGAATGGCACAATGGTGGCCCAAGGCCTCCAGGTTGGTAGACCTATACTAATCGAATAGACGGACGGTCAGAATGACCTGCCTAGATGAAAAGGTTGGTCTACGATAAATTTGAAGTAGTTCCTCCTAGTATGGTTGCTCGCCCACTCTCTCCGTTGTCTCTTGTTCTGTTCTCCCGTTCCTCTCTTACTTCAGTATTTATGTCCGACCAAGAATTTGATGGAATTTCTTCCTGTTTGGAGTGATGAACTGCGTTGTGACGGTGCAAATTGTTTCTCGTCTGCGGATTTCAGCGGCGTTCTCAAAAGTGTGTTACCCCTCTATCTACAATCTTGATTTCGTTGCTTGTATAAAATAAATGTAATATCCCATTCCATTGTTGACAAATAATAATGCAAGCCTTATCGACTTATAAAATCATAATAAAAATTATATTCAAAGAATGTTTTTGAGCATACTTTACAATTCAGGAGTGAAATTCAGGAGAATATATCAGGAGATGCATTATGCTTACCTACCATTCATCGTAAAAAAGTAATCTGAATGAAATGTTTTTATTTGGACTTCATTCCACGAGTGGTTTGAATCTGGAAATTCAATGACCTGTACATTTACTAGCACTGCTCAATGTCGTTGCGTTTTTGGTGTTTACATCGGGTATTATTAAAAAAAAAAGAAAGACATATAACGAGATATTTCTAACATATTTACGTGAAATGCGACGAGAAGTGTGTAAAAATTCGGGAAATTATGTAAAATGTTGAAAAATGCAAACGGAAACAAGTATTTATAAGTACAAACAAGAAGCAAAGTTATTATTTTTTTTTAATTACAAAGAAAACTTAATCTTTCGGGAATCGAACGTAGGCCGCCCTACCACCGATCCAGCGCTCTACCGTTGAACTAAGCCGGGAGAAGTTTGGAACCGTCCTTCACGTAGTTCATCAAATTTACCAACAGATGTCACTCTATTCCTACTAAGGTACACTCCTCAATCACAAGCATTACCCAAGTACGATCTGTGGCTACAACTTTCATTGCTATTCAGTGGCGGCACAAGGCAATCTGGGGCCCGGGGCAAGTGAATTTAATTGAGACCCCTTCGCGAACACAATCGTAAGCGTAGAATGCTACTATTGGCCATAATATCCTATTTCCCGCTATTCCGAACCCCTCGGAAAACTGGGGAACTCGCGGGGGACACTAGCCGAGACGAAGACATTTCCGTTCACTTGCTATAACCTATGCATGAAAATGAATATTGAGATTGTAGAGTTATGCTTATGTACCATCCGACTACAGGCAAGCGCACAAGTCAAGAGTCCTGAGACGACATATTAACTGCATCACCGACCACCATCGAAGTGTTCTATTGATTTTTCTTTACGAGCACCCTTGTGGACACGGGGGCACAATGGGACAAACGCCCCCCACTCAAAAGAAACACCCTCTAAACACTGAGGAAATATTGGTTAGATCTTGGTCAGAAGCTTGTAGACGTGCTATATGCTTCACATTCACTTACGGGATGTTTCATCTTAACGAAAGCGCTAAAAAAAAAGCTGTTTAACGGGTTGCTTATATAACAGGAGATTTGTTCGTAAGTTCTGCTATCGTTCTGCTATCGTAAATGGGTTAATGAGGTCTCCCACGGTACAAAACAAACAGTATTTCTTCCAAAAGATTTTATTCGGGTAACTCGTGGGGGACTCATGAAAGTTATCAATTATGCGTACTAACTCTAATGTGCTAAAGATATAAAACAACATTACACCTTGCATTTCCTTATTTACCCTCAAGAGTAACATGAACAATATGTGCTATTATATACGTAATTCAGTACATGTATGAGTAATGCAAGTGAAGGAAACAGTGAAATAAATGCGGTTGATGAAATCAAGACTATAGCTTGCTTGTTTTTTGAAGCAAATCTAATTTTTAAGCACTGTATAAAAATATGATCAACACTATTAATAAAACGCAAGAAACATATCAAACCATGCCAAAACAAACGTAACCAAAAATGTGGAGTTATAGTACACTATATAGATATGTAAAAAAACACACACACATTTGTTTTCAAGAGCTGCAGACTAATCAGGAGTGCAATCATCACTTGTGAAAAATGTATATCCCTTTTTGGATGTAAGAATTGGAAGAAATTATATGCACCTTAGAAGTCAGAGCGTGGGTCCCATTTCCACCCCATTCCTCTAATGAGTCTAATCCATCGCTCTTGCACACCACCTCCCACCCCATCCCATTTCACTACAGCGTTACTACTGTTAACCAGTCCTTCACTTCTACGCTATCTTTTTTTTTTACAAGAGGTGCGGATTCTGTACGCTTCATCGCCAAGTACTTACGCGTGCAACGCGTTTTCTCACGTTTGGGGAAGTTTCACGTAGAACGTTGCAGCTAGTGGCAGCTAAATGTTGGATTCCCTGAATGTATGTATTCTAAACTTTATATTAACAAAAAATCAGAGGTTGGTTCGCTTGTAAAATGTAGGTTTTTGACGTACTTTATATTACAAAAACGTTAGAACTGAGCTCTCAACTACATTAAAGATATAACTGCACTGTAGCCGAACTAGAAAACCTACCATCAGTGCCTTCGTGAAGGGGAGGCACCTACCTTGGGCGCCAAATCGGGGGCGTCAAAAACTGTATGTAAAAGAAAAAACTCCAAACATACTAAGCGCCGAAATAGATATTTGTTAGGTTGGAAAAAAAAGGGTTTGTATTTTTTTTTTCATGCAAATCACAGGTTGTTATAATATTTTTTTTCGCAAAATTGATAAAAATGTGGTAAGGGGAATGTATTTCTATTTTCAATTCTTATACAATATATTAGAATTAAAGTAAATAAAATTCAAATAAAAACTGGAGGGGCGACATATGGCTCGGGCGCTGAAATACCTTACAACGACTTTGCCTACCATATTTACATAAATTATTTGCCTCAATTTCTACTGCAGACAGAAATTATACATAACTGCGTTCCGATAATGTTGAAAAATGTTCAAAATTGAGCAGACATGCACTAATGATTATGCATTTCAAAATTACAAAGCAGTTTAGTGTTTATTGGATACTTTACTACAATATAGCATGGATTTCGAGCTTGTTTTTAAATTTGAATTTTGGGATTTTCTCCAAGCTTTTACAATATCTTTCCACTGTTGAACAGCGGAGGACCCTCGACATTGGGCCCCACTCATCCCCCTCCCCTTGCGCCGCTACTGTTATTATTTTGTCGGCCGACACGGTTTACGTCAATATTTGTTGAAGTTTTGCATGGTTTGTGAAAATGCAGCGTCAACTTTCGACGGCTGTAGCTTAATGTTGTCAGGTTCCCGTATTAATAATTCCCTGAAAATATTGAAAAATTTCCTGATTTTGGAAAATATCCCGATTTTTGTAAAAATTTCCCGATTTTGGAAAAAAAATCCCGATATTTGTAAAACTTTCCCACCTGCTAAACTAATTTTCAAAATGATTTAAAATTAAGACATAAAACGAGCCAAAAAAGATTCAACAAAATTCCCCATTTTTTTCCTTTTACCCTTCATGTAGTCCAGATTTTCCCGTTTTCCAAGAATTTTCCCTCCACCTGACAAGACTCACTTTCTTGACAAAGATAGACGTAATTAATATTAATCCTTATATTATAGAGAATTTATTCTTGTTTTGTCGTGTATTTGCGAAACACCCTGTATAAATGAATTATGGCCCATCGAAAACGTAAAAGCTTTGAAAATTTGTTTAGAATTTGCTAAATTGTTAAATGAAATGCAGCCAAGACTGACTGAGGCGAAAAAAAAGCAAATTTTACGATAGAACATTGAGAGCGATTATAATCAGGAGCCTTCTAACGGAAAATTTAGTAAAATTTTCTATCGCCAAATAAGATGTTTGTTGTTTTTCGGTTATAACTTTAGAATAGATGCGCCGAATTCGATTAAAACTTTTTCCTTTTTGTAAAATTTGTCGACGCCGGTTAATGTGATATTTCAACGTTCGAGAAGGATTTAATTCGTAGTGGCAATATTTAGGTCTTAAGGATCTATTAAGGATGTTTATCTTATCTATGTAATATACTTTCATATGATATAATGTTACTGGTAACATAATCAAATTTTAAACTGATCTTATATTGTTAATTAAAATGAATGAATGACTGACATTGAACGAATGGACCATTAAATTGAGTGGACACACTTAATATATGAGCAGTGATTCCGCCAGTGCCCCCCCCCCGTGTGAGAAATGTTACCCCCCCCCCCCAAACTCGAGAATACCCTCCAACTTTAACATTTTTACGGTCAAAAATCGATTGCATCAGAATCTGAATATATAGTATAGTGTAAAAATAACACAAAGAAAATTTATAGTCTTACACTGCCTCATAAATCAATGTCTTTGAATCCAAATTTTGAAATATTTTCTTCCGAGCTATTTCAACATGACATTTGGTACATCCTGTTGCTACTCTAGCGGACTTTTTTTTTCTAACAGCTACCTATAAGCCGTTGATTATCGCTCTATTCCAACATAAATAAAGTCCATTCCAGGAATTCCGCAAAGGTTTTCAGTTAAGTCAAAATTGGGAGGATGTAAGTAAAGTTTTATTCGGTTTTTCAATCAGTTTTTGACCGTCAAAATATTAAAGTCATGGGTGCTCTCTCGAATTTGGAGGTAACAGCCCCACCAGGTGGGGTGGGTGGGGGGGAAGGTGATGGCAGGATCACTGGTGGGATTTGATGGTTCAAGGTTGGCAATACAGTTTGTTGAACACCATTGACAACAACAAATTTGGATTTCATCTGTTTTCTTAATAAAAGTTTTAATGAATGGATGAACGGGTTACGAAGTGATTATACGCTTTGAAAAAAAAAAATACTATTCCAGCAGTCGTCTCCGATACGAGTCAGGAAAAATCATGACTAAATGAAATTAACATTGACCAGCATTCGTTCCCCCACCCTTCATCTTCCGTTCACACACACACAGACACAAATCTCCTCCCAATTCTCAACTGAATTCGCGTGACAAGTACCACACTGCCTAACGTAAAGAAGTTACGTTAACATCGATGTAGCAAGGTCAAACTCTCTGCTTCATAGCTGGTTCATTATTTTATAAGAAAACAGCAGTATTTTATATATTTGATAATTTTTATACACATTATATTTTGAAGGCCTATCTTATGAAGAACACAAGAATTGCTATGAACTCCTAGTACGCTGATAGAACCAGAGATGGCAGCACTTGACAGTATTAATATCAATGGAGCTTATGCTCTGTAAGATTGTATCTTTTCGTACATTACAGCACTGAAAAAGTATCTCCTTTTTTCATTAGAACAAGATAAAGCATCTAGAAAAAAAAATTGGTCCTTGCACGATTTTCCGTTCACAAGAAATGAAGAATCTTGTCATATAAACTTCACTCTTAAAAGTATTTATATAAATATTGCTCTTTTGTTTCTTCAAGTATATACAGTATTTCTTCCCCTTGTTCTCACTTCATATGGGACAATAAGGAATCAAAATACACAGTGTTTAGTATTAGTACAGAGTTTATAATTAAAATAGAGTGCAGAGAAGTGAAGAAGAGTATGATAAAAGTACAGAGTACAGAACTTATAGTGCTAAACTTATAATAACACTGCAAAGAAATTAAATACAGACTTCATAATGAAAATACAAAGACCAGCAGCTATTATTAGCTTTCTCTCTCATTTAAATACATTAGAAACAACAATTAAGAATGAGAATATAGAGAAAGTAAATGAATTTAAATAATTGAAAGCATATCTAACAATCAAGAACGAGGTTGCGGATGAAATAAAAAGTCGCTTAACGTCAGGCAACGCATGTTTATCTACTCAGTTCAGAAACTCCTAAACTTTTGATTAATATTATGAAGGAAAAGTTGACATTTAGAATATACAGAACGGTTATTCTGCCGTTTATACTTTTACGGTTGCGAGAGTTGAACTACGATCCTGGAAGTTGAAGTTGAACATAAACTGCGCATGTTTGGAAATAAGGTGACTAGATGCCGGAGAATGGAGGAGACTGCATAATGAAGTACTCCACACACTGTATGAGTCAGTCGTCATTATAAAAATAATGAAATTACGACGGCTAACATAGGCAAGCCATGTAGCTCGGATGGGGAAAAGAAACGAATACGTATCATTCTTCACTGTGATTGGGAACTCGGAGGGAAAGAGGCCGCAGGGACGACCGAGCAGTCGTTAGGCTAATAATAAGAGATCTTCGAGAATTAGATGTTCATGGTGAAAACTAGCTTGATCTAGCCCAGGATAGAATCCAATGGCAAACGTTTGTTACTGCGGCGATGAACTTGTAAATTCCTTAAGCTATAGAGACGCATACAATACTATTATTACATGTTTGATTTACTGTAATAGGTACACTAAGCGGACGAGGATTAGTTCATAGTGCATTGTATCGCATACAGAAAGTTCTAGGTTAATGCCCAGTAGTCGGTTGTACTAAATGAGGCTTTTGCAGGGCTTCTCCCAGTCACACCAGGCTATGTTGGGATTGTACCTTCAAAAATAAGACCGTGGTCTACTTCCTTTCTACATAATTTTCTCTCCTCCCTCGGCCTGACCTAAAGTATTTAAAGGTCATTAATAGTCAAGATAATTATTGGAAGAAGTAAGCAAATGCAGAACGTTAAAGAAGCTTCAATTAAGAAAAATAAATATTAAAATCAGGATGTTTAGAATCATCACCATTTGGAATAGCAGGGGACGATATTTTGATGCAAATAAACTGCAAATTGACGTCACAATACTAGGCTATTGTTAGTACTACAAGTGCACGGGTTGTACAAACTTTCATAAAGAATTTCCCTGTCGAATGCCTGTCTACCGCCAGTGACTTTTGTGCATATACACAGAAAGAACAGTTTGGTAATGAAAACCAATAATTTGGTTAATATACAGAGGATCAAATGTTTAGGTAATCTATCTAACTAACCAACTCTATGGCTTATGGAACTCGCAAGTTCATCGCCGCAGTAACAAACGTTCGCCATTGGATTCTATCCTGGGCAACATCAAGCCAGTTTTCATCACGAACACCTACTTCTCGAAGATCTCTTCTAATATTGTCCTCCCAACGACGTCTCGGTCTTCCCAATGGCCTCTTTCCATCCGGTATTCCAACCAGGATAGAATATAATCTTCGTTTTTCCCCCATCCGAGCTACATGGCCTGCCCACCTTAGTCGTCGCGATTTCATTATTTTTACAACATCTGGTGAATCGTACAGTCCGTGGAGTTCATCATTATGCAGTCTCCTCCATTCTCCAGTCATCTCGTCCCCTATGTCTTTCTCAAAACCTTATTTTCAAACCCATTTAATTTATGTTCATCTGCTAGGGTCGTACTCCAACTTTCGCAACCGTAAAGTATTACCGGCAGAATAACCGTTCTGTATATTTTCAACTTCAATTTCCTTGATATTAATCGCGATGTTAGAAGTTTTTGGACTGAATAGAAACATGCGTTGCCCTACGCTAAGCTACTTTTTATTTCTTCCGTGACCTCACTTTTGCTTGTTACGTATGCTCCCAAGTATTTAAATTTGTTTACTTTCTTTATGATCTCATCCCTGATTCTTATGGTTTTATTTCCTTCATTCCCTGTGTTTCGGCTTGTTATCATGTATATCTATGTTTACCTGTAGACCTATCTCATCGCACTCTTCTACTAAGACATCGGTGTTGCTTTGTAGTGCATCTATATCATCCCCTATTAAATCTACATCATCCGCGTAAAAGAACAGTTGATTCATACCATTGAATCATAGTCCCTTTTTGTCCTCTTTAATTTTTAAAATCACATATTCTTAGGCAAAGTTAAATAGTAGTGGTAACAAGACATAGCCTTGTTTCAATCCGTTGCGAATCTTGAAATTATCTGACATATTATTACCTATCCGAATTCTATTTGTGAGGTAGCTGAGACACATGCTCACTAGGAATTCCAAATCGTATCAGGATACTGTATAACTTTTCCCTTTTGATAGAATCATATGCTTTCTTAAAATCAATGAATAGCTGATAAACCGTCGCATTGTATTCCCATTTCTTCTCCATAATTTGTCTAAAGGCGAAAATCTGGTCCAACGTGGATCTATTTCTTCTAAATCCACGTTGGTGATCTCCAATTATTTCATCTACGTATACACTTAGGCATGTTAACAGAATATTACTTAATACCTTGTAACAGGTTGGAAGTAACGAGATTCCGCGGTAATTATTACAGTCCGATTTATCGTCTTTTTTGTAAGACGGAACTATTATTGAGGTTTTCCATTCCTTTGAGAGCTCTTCCTTTCTCCAAATAGCACTTATCAATTAATTCGGCTGGAATATTTTATATTCCTGGTGATTTGAAATGTTTCAATTTCTTTACCCACATTTAGACCTCGAGCTCGCTAAGTTCGGGAATCCAAGGTTCTGCGGTATTGATTTCAAATTTCTGTGCTTGTTCCCCGTTGTGTACATTAAGAAGTTTGTCGAAATAACTCTTCCACACATCGACAATTTTAGTAGGATCCGCCTGAAAATCTCAACGTTCATTTCTAATCATTCCTAACTTCGACTGGTAATCTTTTCTTAACTAGTCGATAACATACGAGATCTCCCTTTGTATAGATCTCGTATGTTATGTGTCTTCCCGTTTTCATCAATCTCCTGAATCTTCTGCGTCAGATATTCTCGCTTTTTGTTTCTGAACCCGAGTGTGGCGTTTCGTTTCGCGTTACTGTAGTGGTTGGTATTTGTTTCGCTTTAATTACTTAGCTATTGTTGACTTGCTTGTTTTCGTTCCTCATGAAATTTAAGGCATTCTTCATCAAACCAAGGTTTTTTTGTTGTTGTTTCTTCTCACCTACGCGTTCCTTCGCTGCGCTCTTAATTGTTTCACGAATTGCCTCCCACATCTTACTTACATCAATTTTATTATTAATATCATCATTATTAATATCATTATTACTCGAGTCGGCTAGGATTTCGAACCTATTTGAGAGTTCGAGTTGGTAATCTGCTCTTATGCTCGGAATATTTAATAGTTTCACTTCGAATTTCAGTTGTTTTGACCCCTTGCTTTCTCTGTTCGCGATGCATAACTTTTCCCTTACTTTTGTGATCACTAATTGATGGTCGGTGTCACCTTCAGCTCCTCTGTACGACCTAACGTCCATTATGTTGGTGTGTCTTCGTCTGTCTACTAATACGTAATCGATCTGGTTGAGAGTTTTGCCGTCCGGAGATACCCATGTATGTTTGTGTATGTCTTTGTGTTCAAAGTACGTTCTCTTTACCAGTAGGTTTTTCGAAATCGGGAAAGTTATCAGTCTTTCTCCATTGTTGTTGGTCTTTTCGTGAAGGCTGTATTTGCCTATAGTAGGTCTATATTTTTCTTCCCTCCCTACCTTTGCCTTGAAATCACCCAACACAATTTTCGTATTATACTTCGGTAATCGGTCAAACAGCCTTTCTAGCTCATCGTAGAATATATCTTTGTCGTTATCATTAGCCACCTCGGTCGGAGCATAGAATTTATTACAACCATGTTGTCCCATCGAGTACGTATCGTAACGTACGATGGTCTTTCGTTTACGAACTCTATATTCTGAACCGCCTGAAGGATACTGTTCTTAATGAGGAATCCTGTTCCGAAATCGTGAGACCGTGTTCCCCCGTAGTAGAAAGTGTACTTGCCCTGTCGGATCCTATCTTGACCCTCCCATCGAACTTCTTGTTTCGCTAATGTCTAGCTCGTACTTCTCGGTCTCTCGTACCGCCACCTGAAAAGCGCTTCATTAGACATTCAAGATGTCGTCCTCTGTCCATCTCTGAGCCTTGCCGATGTCATTGATGGTCAGCCTCAGAGTTGTAAAGATGATGCTGCTTCCACTTACCATGATATTTTTGTTTGGGGTTATCTTCCCCTAGCCTTTGTAGGCCCCTCTACTAAATGCAAGACAGCAGTACTGGTTTTGGTTCGCCCCGGAATAGTTCCGGTACCCACCATATCTGGTCGGCATTCCCCTATCCGCCACCTGGGGAGGCGCGTGGTGGGAGATCAGGCACCACTGAAAAGAATTAGTCAGAGCGCCAGTCATGTAAACACTGCGAGAAAAGTCTCCTGACCGAGATTTGAAACCGAGCTGCCCGATTTGTAGTCAGACACGCTAACGCCTGAGCCGGCGACTCGCTTAGATTTCGGATAGTAAATTTAATTATAACTTCATTTTATTTTCTACTCACTTCAGAGCTTCATTAATAAATTGTATGCTTGTAAATGATTTTTATAGTTTGTCGGTCTGTTGTTGTTATTACCGCAGACTATGACGATATATCAGTCTGTTTCTTCCATGTTTGCTTGTTTACTGAACAAGCAGTGTAGGCAGAACCATTCTTTATAGCCAGTATTTGAAACGGGGAAACATTTTAAGTTATGTTAACCATTACACCTTTGAAATAAATGATTTCGGCACTGCTACCTCTACTGCTTTTGTTTAAAAAACTTATACCAGGTCGTGGATAAAGAAAACTATATTCATCGTAATAGTCTGTGGTAATAATAATAATAATAATAATAACATACTGATATATGCCAGAATTTAAAAATCATTTACAAGCATACAATTTGTAAGCTCTGAAGTGAGCAGAAAATAATAAAATCAAGTTATAATTAAATTGACTACCCAAAATGTACACGAGTCGCCATGACTGCCGATCAAGGTGGTCGAGCGGAGTAGTGCGGTAGTTCATCGACCCCAAGATCGTGGGTTCGAATCCTGCCTCGGCTAGAATGTTTGTGTGTATGATTTTAACTTAGAATTTAAGGTAGTTAGGACAAATCAGTATATTCAGTAATAAAGGAATAAGTAAAGTAACAGTAATGAAAATCCGTTTAGGGCGAGAAATATTTTAATTTAAAAAAAATGGCTTAGGTGGTAGCATGTATGACTACGAATCTGGCGGCCAGATTTCAAATCTCGGCTAGGATACTGTATACTTTCTCGAAGTGTTCACATGCCTGGCGCTGTAACTAATTTTAGATAATCGTGACTTTCTTTCTCAGTGGTGATTAGCAAAACATTTGGCCCGTATTAACCAAATGGTTGCTTTTTTTTTTCGCGAGAGGCATAAGGCCTCTTTTGTTAGTCACCGGAGTGACTAACATCCACTAGAGGGTTACGCCCTCTCTATAGGGAAGGGATGTATAGGAGAGGAGAATGAGTAGGATTGAGGGTGGTCTAAGGGAGATTACAATATGTATTTATCCTTTATTTTATTCATATCTTAAATAAATGGTTGCCATTATAAGCATTACGCTTATAATCATATGTTTGGTTCAGGATCCATGATTATGATGGCTAATGAGTAATGGGGATGAAGTGCAATTTTACGTCACAAACATTAAAACGGACAGGCGAGGGTGAATCTTCTTACCCAGGGGCGGCTCTGGGTGTGATGAGAGATAGATGAGCCCTTGTCGAACACTGATGGGAGACTGTGTTGTGATGGTGGTGATAGGTGATAGAAAATGTAATGAGAATGATAATAATGATAGGGAGTATCATTGTCTTATACTGCAGTTTCTTGTGGGTTTGTATGTACATAGATGTAAGGACCGGAATAGGTAGGTTGGAGATTCATGTTGAGGACTGAGCGGGCTGCGAATTGGAGTTGCGATAGAACGTTGTTTCTTTGGAATGGATATAGGTTTTGCAAGGTAATGGTGATGAACGAAAGAAATTGGTCGATGGTAAGAGGTTGTGATGGGGAGAGGATTGGCGACTGGGATGCTTTAGTCTCTGGAGGGCGAAGAGGTAAAACGAGTCCTGGATTGTCTGGAGTAGGTTCTGGTCTGTTTTCGCATTTGTAACTGTAGGTAGGATGTTGATGGTTGCAGGTTTTGCATTTCGGTGGTTGGTTGAGGTTTGGGCATTCTTTTGTGCTGTGTAATCCTGTACAATAGCCACATTTTGGTGTATTTGGACACTGAGAGGTTGTATGATCATTATATAGCTGGCAGTGTTCGCATCGTGTTGGTAGTGGAGGTTGTGAATGAGAAGGTTCTACTCTGTAACGCCGTCTATAGATATAGGCTCCAGATGTCAGTAGGTTAGTGATGGTTTCTGAATGATTGGTCAGGACACGCATCATGTAGCTAGGTGTGCCGAGTTTGGTTTTAATACGGATGCATTTTGATAGAAGATGGCCTTCGGTTTTGAGTTCCTGTATAATTTCCTCATCTGTTAAATCTGGAGTGACCCCTCTTATTACTACAGATAACATTGGTGCTCTGCATGGAGGTGGTGGTTGTTTCAAGCTAGGAGCATTAAGTTTAGTGAATTTTGCCGAAGTTCCAAATATTTCCAGGCTATGTTTGTCTCGTAATCTTGTGGCTAGGTTAGGATCGGAAGATTTTACTATGATGCCATTACGTGTGTGAATGATGCGGACAATGAGGTCTTTTGATACGTATTTCAGAAATTGTTGGAACAGCAGTTTGGTATTTTGAAATTTGGGGTCGAAGTTTGTTAGTAGATAGGAAGTAACTGAATTATTGGTAGATCCTAAGAGAGAGTCTGCACAATCACTGTGCGCCATTTCATGATCTGAATCAGAATCGCTGATAGTGTGCGTTTTCTTAGTCGGAGGAGAAGTTGATGATCGTCTGGAGTTGTCCATGCTGGATGAAGCTAGCTGATCGGTAGTGCGTTTTTGATGTGCTTTTGTTCTTGTTTTTATGGTAGCTGAATACGATGGAGGATCAGAATAAGGTGGTGTTGGAACCTGTTGTGGTAGATGATGTCTGCCAGAATGATGAGTAGTCATATTAGTTGAGAGTGTCCCCTGAATGAATAGATATAGACATAAAAATATAGTCAGAAATATCACATGTGACAGGACCGTCACAGTGACGTCGTTGAAGGATTTGTCGACAGTCGTGATGATTGATAATGGCAACTGTGGCTCCCCTAAGAGACAGCAATAAGTCCTCTTGGTGATGTCTACTTGTTAAAAACAAAGTCCTCCACTGAAATCCAATGAGCAAAAAACTGGTACTAAAACTGTATGGCAACAGTGATTTTCCCAGATCTGTGTGATTCCGAATGGTTGCTTTTTTTTTTGCTAGCCGAGGCTAGCACCCCCAAAGGGCTACACCCTTTGCTTGGGAAGAGAAGATAGAAGGAAGTGTGAGGATTTAGTAACGTTGGATGGGCGAGGAGGTTTTGATTATCTTATTACTTTATTGTTTAATAAACTTGATTGAACATTATGAGTTTTCTCATAATCATTCATATAGGATGGTTATCTCATTTCCTAGTGATGATAGCTGATGAGATGGAAGCGAGGTGCGAAAAGACGCCACAACACTTTGACACACTTAAGACAAATGATTGATGTTCTTCTCGTCTAGGGGCAACTCTAGACGGTTATGGAGACAGATGAGCCCTTGCGTTCGAAATGGTCACTGTGCAGTTGATGAAGGCGCAATGTAATGAGGGATGTTATCGACGGTGTAATCTATAATCTGTGCAAAATCTGGGTGGTTCGGTGGTATTACTTGTTGGTAGAGCGTAAATAATAGGGAAAGTGGTGTGTAAGCGTGATGAGGTGGTGTGTTGCTGTGTTCATGCGAGAGGAGTATGTCATAGAAGAGTGGGTGGTGGATTTCATATCTATTTTGGATGTATTTGGTGCGAAGTGTTTCTAGGTGTAGAAGAAGATGTGGGAAGGTAATACGGTTGTATAATTCTTGGGTTGGGCTAGGTAGTTTTATTCGATATGCTATGCGTAGTGCGTGTCTCTCGAGAATCTGAAGTTGACGGTATATGCGGTGATCGGCTGCTATCCAGGCGGTCAGTCCATAGGTTAGAACTGGGCGAAGGAATACTTTGTATGTGTTTATAACGGTTTGTGGTTTGAGCCCCCAAGTGGTTCCTGTTAGTCTTTTGAGGAGGTTGAGGCGGTTTTTGGCTTTGCTGACAATTTTCTGAAGGTATGGTCTCCACGTTAAATGATGATCAATTACAAGGCCAAGATAGGTGACAGTTTTTGAAGGTTGTATGGTTTCGTTTCGAATTTTAAGGTTGAGATGAGAAGGGTTTCGTTGGATACGGGAGCGGCATTTTGGTGGTATGAAGACTATGGCATGAGTTTTGGATGAGTTAATGGTGAGTCCCCACTTACTGCACCAGGATAAAAAGATTTGAATAGCTTCAGTCAGAGTCTTATTGATGTTTTGAATGGTTTTACTTAGGGCTAGGAAAGCTGTAACGTCAGCATATTGAAAGATATGTATATTAGGCGGTAGCTGTGGGAAGTCTGCAACGAACAAAATATATAAGAGTGGAGACAGTGCGGAACCTTGTGGTACACCACAATGTAAGAAGATAGGATAGGACATGCTGGAGATGATTGTGATATATGCGATTCGATTTGTTAGAAAATGTAGAATGAGTCGGATATAGGTGATGGGAAAACGAAAGTTGTAATGTTTGTGTAGAAGGGCCTGATGCCAGACTTTGTCAAATGCTTTTTCGAGATCGAAAAGAAGGAGGCATGAAGGACGAGAGGTATTATAATGGTTTGTTATGGTATTGATGAGACGGAGAAGTTGGTCATTGATACTAAAGTGAGGGCGGAAGCCTGCTTGATGTATTGGTAAAAGATTATGTTGGTCTAGATGGGAGTGAAGTCGTTTAACGAGGATTTATTCTAAGGTTTTGCTAAGGGCAGAGGTGAGTTGTATGGGTCGGTATGAAGATAAGTTGTCAGGTTTGGGAAACATAAGAGTTTTTGAAGTTTTCCATGGGAGTGGAAAGAAGCCAGTGCGTAGGATGAATGTGTATATTGTGGCTAATAGCGTTAGGAGAGTGATGGGTGCTTCTTTAAGATGACGGTATGTGATAGTGTCAATGCCGGGTGCGGTAGTTCGTTTGTGTACTATTGTCTCGATTACTTCGTCTAGGGTGATAGGTGCAGTAAGTGGGTGATCTGGGAGTTGATGATTAGTGTCGGGTTGGAGATGTGGAGAGTCTATATTTAATCTGTCTGCAGGATGTCTTCGAAATGGATTGAAAGGTGGTGATGGTGTGAAAATTTCCTGCAAGTAATCAGCAAATGCGTCTGCTTTATCGTTGTCTGTATGTAGAGCTTGGTTGTGTTGCGAAATAGGATACGATGTTTTGGAATATTTTCCATTAAGCTGGTTGAATTTTTTCCAATATTTAGTAGGGTGCGCAGTATCCGCTAATTTGTTGCATGTTCGAACCCATTGTCTTAGTTTGTATGCTTTTATGTAATTATGGACTGTGCGCTGGAGTTGACGATGTAAACGAAGTGATTCAGGGTTGCCAGTTCTTTGGTAGTCTCGGTAGAAATTGCGGGATCTTTGAATCATTGGTAGATACTGAGGCGGAAGGTTAGGTCTATGTGGGTATAGGATGGTTTTGGGTATATGATTTTCGGAAGCCTCTTTGATGGTGTTGGTGAGGGTGTCGATCGATTCATATAGCTCTGTCTCTGTTGTTGGGGGTTCTAAATGTTCTGTGTGAAGTTGGATGTAATTCCTGTATTCCGTCCAGTTTGCTTTGTCGAATCTAAGAATTTGACGGGGAGGGGTAGTTCGTGGGATGTTGGGTTGATGTCGAATTTGAAGAGATAGTGTAATAGGGGCATGGTCGCTGCCGAGAAGATCTAATACGTCTATTGTGCACCTATTGAGAAGATTGGTAGAAGTTATGACAATGTCAGTAGTGGTATTTGATATCGGGCGAGTAGGTTTAGGCAGTCGATGTACAGTACCAGTTGTTTGATATTCAATAAAATCTTGAAAATCTGTTTTCTCCCTGTCAGAGCGACTGTGAATGTTGATGTCAGCCATAATGAGATAGTTACTGAAAGTGTTGGAAACGTATGCAAAAAAGTTGGTTGGTATAGGATGTCCAGGGCGAACGTAAATGGTGGCTATTGTAATGTAAAGCTGAGGAAAATATAGTGTGATGATAAGGTGTTCGGGTACTTGTTGTAAGAGAGGTGAGTATTGGCGATAAGCGATATGGGGAGAGAAACCAATTGCGGTACCACCACTGGCCCTTTGGGTTGGTAGTTGATTATCTTGTCTTATTAGTGTGTAGCCAGGTATTTTACATGAAGAGGTTGGTTTGAGGTGAGTTTCATTCAGCAGAAATGCATGAATGCGTTCTTCGAGCAGAAGTTGTTCAAAGAGTGCTTCGTTACAAGTGTTGCATTTTGGTGGTTGTTGTAGGTTGGTGCATGATTTTGTAGTATGTGGGCCTGAACAATATCCGCATTTCATACTATTGGGGCATTTGGATGTAGGGTGTTGATTGTAAAGTTGACATTTTTCGCATCTGACTGGCATTGGAGGAGTGGTGTGTGAGGGTTCTACCCGATATCGTTGCTTGTATATGAATGCCCCGTTTGCCAGAAGATCGTCTATTGTCTCTTGACTGTTAGTAAGAACACGGATCATATAAGTTGGACCGCCCTGTTTAGTTTTTATGCGTATGCATTTCTGTATGGAATGCCCCTCAAGTTTCAGTTCATCTTCGGCTTCTGTATCCGTCACAGTAGGTTCGACACCACGAATTACTACGGATAAAGTAGGAGGTCTGCGAGGTGGAGGTGCTTGGCGTATAGGTTTGTGTTCCAGGTTGGACATTTTCGCGTTTTTCCCGAAGATCTCAAAACTGTACTTATTTCTTATAGTTGTGGCAAGGTTGGCATCTATTGTATGTATGATTATCCCGTTCTTTGTTGGTATGAGTCTTGAGATAGTGTCACGTGGAACATATTTGAGAAACTGTAGTAACAAGATTTTTGGATTTTGAAACTTAGCGTCAAAGTTCGATAGCAAAAATGCGCGAGTCTTTGAGGCTGAACGTGATGGTAGATCTGGAAACTGATTTCTATCTGTTATATCCATCTGTTGTTCGTCTAATTCCGAATCACTGAGAGTGTGAGTTTTCTTCGGCGGTGGTGATGAATGTCCTGAATGGTTGCTTGATGCTGAGTGTGATCTAGCACACGTTTCGATGCTACGGCGTTGGCTGCGGTTACGTCCTAAAGTTGAGCACTGTAATGGTCCTGGTACTGTTGCTGGTAAGTTTTGGTGTTGTCCTAGATGATTCTGCTGGTCTGTCATAGCGTTGGAACTGTAGGGCCAGAGGCCCTTGATAACCGAGGATGTACACAGAAATACTGAGAGTAGTAAGGCAAATGTACGACCTATGGTGAGATGAGATGATCAGTCTTAGTGCAATGACTGCTAACAACTCAGACTAACTTCACCCTCCGGTACTGAGAAATACCGTCAATCGTATTGTGGCCGTACGTGTACTTTTCTCTTCTGTGCGTCTGCTACACAGAGTCCTCGAGCGTACATTAACAAAACCACAGCTACGCTAGGTAAGTTATGAATGGTTGCTTTTCAGTACCAAACTTTTGTTTCTGTGTACGCATATGTATGTGTGTTTGTTATATTTTTAAATCTGGATATATATACACAGTGTGTATGTATTCTCAGTCAATATATTATACGTAGAATGCGATTTTTCTACGTATAATCACAAAGTAAATGTGGTGCAATTGACTTCAGACGTTTCAGATGTTTTCTCGATAAGTGACAGCGAACATGGTGCTGCCCTCTAGCGGGGAAAGAAGAAAGATCAATGTATTTCTCTCACAAAGAACATTGTGGCCATTTTATTTTTTTCTCGTTATTACTTTTTTAAATCAAATAACATATCTTTCCTCTACCTTTTACTTTCCTCAGTAATATTTCAGAAAATGTAGAAAATTGCTATCTTCAAATGTTTGACAGACTGAACATTTTGTTATAATCCATATAATTTCTGGCCTTTAATATACCTGACAAAAGAAAAAAAGCCATTAAACCATCACTTCTGAAAGAAACACACTTCATCCAAACACCGTTGTCTTCTTCGACAACACCATCAAAGCGGCCAGAGACCGCAAAAACCTCTTAAAGAAGACCACCTTGCCCACAATGACCTTTCATCTAAGCCGTCAAAAAATGAAACGGAAGTGAAAAGGAAGATAAAAAAAAAATACTCACCGTATAGTCAGTTTGGGAGAGAGAAAGAGATGTAAGTTTCATACATAGTGGTTTCTTTATTACTTTTTTGTCTATTTTTTTTAAAGTATTTTTATGCATTTGGTTCTGTTTAAGGCGCTGAGTACGTTGCATATGAGCAATTTGTATTCAGCAGGGTTGCCACCTGCCTGATTTTGTCGGGACTGTCCCATTTTTTTTGCACGATGTTCCAGGTCTCGATGCAATGTTCGCCGGGACGCAGACTGTTGCGCTCTTCACCGTTCAAGGTTGAAGCAAGAGGAACATTTTATTATTTGATATTTTTAATCATATAGGCATCAAAACTCTCCAGCAAAAGATGGCAGCACTATCTCCATATATATCTAATGTATTTTCATCGTTGCACGAAATTTTAATGTTGCCTCTACAAATTCAAGCCTAGAGAGTTCAAACTTTCAGGGAAGAAAGTTCATAACCAATTCAAGCGTTCGATCCGTGCCGATTTATTTTTTATTTTCTTTCTTGTTCATTGTTGAAAGAGCTTCATTTTTGGATATCCATAACAACAATGAAGTTCTTTCAACAATGAACAAGAAAGAAAATAAAACAATCGGGTCGGATAGAGTTCTTGAATTGGTTATGAACTTTCTTCTCTGAAAGTTTGAACTCTCTCGGCTTGAATTTGTAGGAGGAACATTGAAATTTCGTGCAACGATGAAAATACATAAGACATATATGGAGATAGTACTGCCATCTCTTGTTGGAGATCTTGCCTTTACAGTAACCTTATATCTATTTCTTTTCTTTTTTCTTATTGGGTTTCAACATATGTTGGTAAAACAATTCTTTGCTAGCTAATTCTTCTTCCCACGCATATTCTTCAGTTCTTAGGTACAAAAGCTTCAGCACAAAATGGCGCCCATGTGTTGAGCTGTCCGAGGACATTTTATTTTTAAGTATTACTTGCCTTTGCCTGTTTGTATCTTGTTTATTACTTTCAAAAAGACACATTTTTTTTAGTGATACTTTGTAAGTTTATATGTATAAGAAATACCTTTCGGTAAAGTTAATTATTAAAAATAACGGCCTGATTTTTTTTTTTTTTTCATTTTAAAAGGGAGCATAGGTAAACGCCAATTGTTATGACTTTAATTATAAAATTTTCCCAATGTTACCTAAGAACGAACATAAACTGATCAGAGTAATAGATTGTGTATGAATTCCAGGTCTGAAAGTTGTTAGATAAGTCCGGTCAGTGGCGTAGCCAGGGAAAGTTCTGGGGGTCCTGAGCCCTCCGAAATTCCTATTTATTTATTTTTTTTGTAAAATTTGTATGTATTTGGGCGTAATTATGAACATACAAACAAAGCATGGATTCACAGAAACTGGTAGAACCCCCTCCGAAATGAAATTCTGGCTATGCCGCTGGTCCTAATAGTCAAACGGCTTTAAGAAAAACTCGGAGAGCTACAAAACGATTCAATGCTAGAAAAAAATAATAGTAATTATACCATTTACAGTGTTTACCACCTTTTCAATATTTTCCCCTTATAGGAACCTCCGTGGTAACCACCAAGAGAGCAAATTCTAATTCATTCACTCTATATACATTATCTAGGTCAACAATGTCCTAATCAATTTCGTTTGTTCTTCTATAATATCACCAGAACTACTGTTTCCTCAGTATCTCCACTATTTCCTTAACTTTGTATCCATTTGGACGTTTTCTTTCTTCTTCAAGTCCTCATGCCGAATGCTTCTAATCAACTTTCAACACTCCATCATACAGTTCACGTTTCGCACCACATTCCATACAAAATATTTATTCATTCACCTTCTTAAAACTTCACCTACACACTAATGCTAATGCCTTCAGCTCGAATTTAGCCTGATAGCCTATTTCATCTTCGGAGAACGGAAATGAGAAACCACTCCTTTAGGGTTGAGTTTCATCAAAAATGAGATCTATTGTAGCTCTTTTACAGGTCTTTTATAGATCGATGGTAGGTCTATAGGCATGTAATCATTTTATATGAACTACATCCATTCAAATGAAATTTTCGTCTTTTGAACATAAAAACGACGCAATAAAATGTTGTAATTTTAAAAAGAAGTCAAAGCCAGTAAGAAAAAAAAGTAATGTCCTTATGAATGAAAAAGAGAAAATGACATGATCTCGGTGGGAATTGAATCTGCTACCTGCAGGCCACTTATCCAACGCTTTATCCCCTAGGCTAGCCAGACAACTGGGGGAGAAAGCCTTCTAAAGGATCTCTTTCGTCTCATCAAGTACTTTGAGACCCACATTCAAAGATTATTATTGTATATATCTTTTTCCTGACGTCTTCTGGTATATTATTGTCATTGAGAAGAATTATCAGGTCTTCTGTTGTCAATTTTAATTAAGCGTGATTAACTTCAGAGGAGGGCTTCGTCTTTTAATAACTTTCGCGGTAACATATGACGGAAAACAAACTTAACTAGTACCCCTGATGCATTATGAACCACTGTAATAAAAAAAGGCGCGAAAACGCCATTTCAAATTTCAAGAAATGACGCCGTAAAGCATTGGAATCCCATCTACATAGATCATATTTTTTACCCAAAGTGAAAGTGTTTCGTTGAATACCAATCTTTTCTACGGAAATTCAATAATTTTCAATAAAAATCTAGAAAAAGAGTGAAAAAAAGGGTGGTTTGCCATTGCCTCCCATCCAACTGAAATTACATTAACGTTCTATGGGCGGCACCTACAATTTAAATTGATTTTCTAATTACTGTGTTCGTGTGTCCGCACCGGGAATCGAAACTCGGGATACACATAGTCCGTCACGAGTCTAAGACATGACGACCATCAACAAGTATCCTGAGAGCTGTCAAAACGTTTGTCTAAGTACCATACCGCCATTCGCCTTGTGATACTAAGGGGAAACCATGGAACATCTCAGTCAATGTGACCGGCAACATAATTAGAATCTGCCTATCTCTTCAGTGTCAATTCTAATACCCCTTTTATGTATGGCGTTTGGTGTCGCGCTGCAAGAAGGCAGGTTGCGACATATTTTCTTTTGTTGACGTACAACATACAGTACGTAGTATGTTGGCAAAGAAAGAAAGTGTATCTGGGCAGTGTTGCCAGTGCCTTTTTTGCATGCGATAACCAGCAACTGGTGGGGATATCTCTGAGCAGCTGGACTCAAAAATGCCTGGCAACCCTTCGGCTGAAAAATTCAACTTCAGTGTTTACGTAAAAAATACCTATTGAAATAGCTTTCTGCTGCTCGCGATTTCTAGAATACGACATGTTTTCCAGAACGCGGCAGCATAAAACGTCCTAACAGGTGCGTAAAAGCACATATTTGACGCCATTGGTTTACGGAACAGGCTGTTTTTGAGGCCTTATTGTCTAAGTCCACAAACGTGACCATTAAATCACAAGAATTAGATGGTAGGAATGTAGTAAAAATAATGATTACTAATTAGCTATTTCAAAACATTTGAACTGAAATTGCCTCGTGGAAAAATGTTTTAAATTGATGAAAAGACTAAAATAGTCAGAATTACCTATAGAGAGTCAGATTAAAACACACTAGCAGCGACTTTGAAAAGATCAAATCTATATTTTCGTTCACTGTCTTTTAAAAATGAATCTTATTATACCATAACGTGGCGATGAAAATTGTCCATTCTTCGTCTGTAGAAGAGAGATTAAAATAGACCAAGCGAATAAAACATTAGTGACATCTGTTGAGCGACACGTATAACATATCAGATCCTTTCTTTGTAACACTCAGTGCATCATCGTTCATTGATGTAGAAGATTTTTTTTTTTCTATTTTTCCTTTCATCGGAAGCCACCTGCGACCTCTTGTGATTAATTCCATCTTGAATATCATGTTCACGTCTTTGGTTATCGATTTTTTTTCTTCATTGTCCAAAGCTGCTTCTCCTTTAATTAGGTCTTCCACGTGACTCATCAAGCGATCTTCTGAGGTCTTCAGGTTGTATGGGTCGCACTTCTCCCATCAGTGAAAGAAGGATACAAATATGTTAACCCTCATAACACACCAGTGATTCTGCCAGCATTCCCTGTTTGGAAGGATGTAAAACAAAAAATTCGCAGGTAAGTAGGGTTTCAATCGCTTTTTTTAAAGTAGAATTTTAAAAGTTGGGAGCTTCGAGAATTTGTGGGGTCTGGCAGAATCCCTGAATATCATTCATCACAAACACGAACAAATTTATTTATTTAGTTTCACGGCAAGCACCGATAGCTAAGGAAACTTGATTGAAACTTTCGCAAGCTTACCATATCAAGTATATAAACTTGGGTCAAGCTTATTATGGCAATCCTAAAGATTGAACTTTACTTACTAGTTGGCACTTGACAACAAGTGTGGGAACAGGCCTGCCATGAAATGAGCGGCCAAGTATATGTCAACCTTCAACTTGAATCAAACTTCACAATATCAAGTCAAGTTAATTTTGTCTGTTTCAAACTTGAATCAAGCTTGTTACTTCAACCGTAACTACACAAGCGAAACTCAACTGAAAAATCAAGCTTATTGAATCCTATTTTTGACTATTACTTTAGTCTTAGTTCGTGTAATTGAGATGAAACTAGCAAGGGAACTATTCCATATGTCACGGTGGAATTTTGTGACGTTGATACAATGTTGTAAAAGCTGACTTTCAACGCTGTTATCAACGTGTGTCCGTATTAAAGAAGAAAGATACGTTTTCGGCTAATAAGATCGTAGGACGAATCAACTTAGAAAATCAGGATCGAAATTGAACTCAATAATTGCATTCGAGTGAAGTTTATGGTTGAGTACAGCATAGAGAGGGGAGGGGGATAAATTCCTCACGTAAGAATTACAATGCCAAGGATTGTTTTAGGTAACTATGGCTTAAGCCAGTCAAATGACTAATGGGTGATACCCCTCGGCAATCACCTTTCTGGAATGAGATGAGAAAAGTAACGACCAGGATCTTTATTGAAGTTCGTCGGAGGAAAACCTCGAAAACCTGTCAGGTTAACCGGGAACTGGTTTCCAACCCGGTTGCCACCCTAATTCCAATACGAATTCCGCTAAGTTACCAAATGAACAACAATCGGTTGTCAAGGAATTAACGTAGTTCAGTAGATAAAATCCTGCTCATGCTACATTTTTTAGTCGTGACCATAGCTCATGATGTCATAAATAATGTTTGGGAACGACTTTGATTATGATTCGTTTCACCGCCATGTGTCGCGATGTTATTGGTCAAGATATTACGTGATTTGTGACGTTGTCACATTTAGGTGCTTCTAAATTCGAAACTATTCCTTTATTGACATAGGCCTATGCTCATAGGAATGTATCTTAATTTTGTGGAAAAAATCATCCCATGAAGTATATCGTAGCATTTTAGAAACAGGTTGGAAATGGTCCTGGAATTCAGAAATTCAGAATTTTATACCGAATTAGTATAATTTATATCCAGATACACCTTGGAACCCCTGGAGCCTATGGGTCCCTCTCGAGACTAAGTTCTAGGCACGTGCCTGATTCCAAGGACATCCCAAGTTTGAACCTTCGGCAGAAAGACATAACTGGAACCGGTAGCGACCTATGTAGTAGCTATCATCCCGGATTCACCTGGTGGCACTGAGAAATTCGTAGCATTCGCCTTGTAAAGGTGAAACACTGGAAAACCTGAGTAAATATGGTCTGGTGAGTGGGGTTCGAACCTTCGCCACAATACTACGAGATCTCTGTTCCTCTCACTTTAATCCAACTCTAAAATATTTTATTACATTCTCGACCCTTCAATATAACCCTCAGGGCGGTCCCTTAATCGACATGTGGCGCCATCTTTGAACAAAAAAAGAAAAGTAAATAAACAGAAAAAAAAAACTTTCACATGCAGACATTATAATATGTATGATGGAACTTTTGTCCTGACGCTGCAGATGTTGTTTTGTGATGGCATTAAGTGAATCGTTGTAATAAGTGCTTCCCTTTATATTAAGCATACTATTTGATCTTACCACTGAAGAGCCGAGTGGAAACAATTTATCTTATATATTAAAATTATACACAAAAAATAACTCCCAACATTAATTTTCCCTTTGTGTATGTTATGCTTACGGTGTTTCTTCTTATTTATCTTGGGTTATCAAAAACAATAACTGGTCTTCTATAAAGTTTCTTTTGATGATTATTTAATTCTTAGGTGTGATATAGTTGGAACTACCCTTAAAAATGCGTGTTACTTTTAACAGTGCTGGTGGTCGTATTGTTTCTCCTCTTCATTCGAAGAAGAACCAGGTGCTAACCACGCACAACACAATTATCATTATATTCCACTTATGGAAGGGGTTTTCAATTGTAACTACATATGTATGTTATCACTCAAATAAACTTTCTTCTGGATAATGATAGGGCACACAAAGCCTTCCGTGTGAGAGAACTCTGCATATCTGTATAAGAACTCCGTATATCCGTATGATAATATTGACTCTGCAAAGTTCTTTTTTTTTTGTTTTTAAGGAAAATAAGTGAATATCTGTCTATATTCACTATAACTCGATTGTATCTTTGTCTCACATTCGTTGTTTGGCATTAAGGTTAGTGTAAAACCATGATCTGAACGTGGCAGCACTGGTTCTGTATGTCTCTAACGTATTTTTATTGTTGCATGAAATTTCAATGCTGCTCCTACAAATTCAAGGCTAGAGAGTTCAAACTTTTTAGAGAAGAAAGTTCATAAACTATTTCAAAAGTTCAATGAATAACGATTCTTCTCTTTTTTTTATTCATTGTTGAAGGAGCTTCATTGTTATAAGTTTGGATATTCATTTCAACAATCAAGCCATCTCAATAATGAACAAAAAAGAAAATAAAAAATTGACACAAATAGAACTCTTGAATTGGTTATGAACTTTCTTCCTTGAAAGTTTGAACTCTCTAGGCTTGAATTTGTAGAAGCAGCATTGAATTGCAACGATAAAAACACATTAAACATGTACGGAGGTAGTGCTTCCATCTAGCGTTAGAGATCCCTTACACTAACTCTGAAGTTAAACAACGCAAAACACTGTTCGAAAACTACAGTTAAGGATTTGAAAAACAAGTATATACTGTATATTCGGCTAAGTATGCAGAATCGGATGGGACAAGCTAATACTGCAGAACCCATATGAGTGATTAGTTATATACGGAGTCGATATTAAATAGCTGAACTCAGATGTGAGATTCGGATATCAGAAAATACAGATCAGATGAATTTGGATCGCAAATAGACCAGGAAAAGAACGGACTTTGTCCATTTTCTTGGTGCTACAGGAAAGCATTTTTAAAAGTCCATAATCAACATTAAGTTTGCCTGGACATCAAATAAAGATTTTCTTGTAACAGACGCACTATTCTCTCCTCCCTCCAAAGAGCTAACAGATGGCACTCTTATTACAATTTAGGCAAAAATGGATATAGCACGTTCTTTTCCTATGACCTTCATTTGGGATCCGATCTGGATCGAAATCCTAAATATTTAGATAATCTATACTAAATTTGGTTTAGGCTCCAGAAACCACGGCATCGGGTTCAGATTCAAATATCTTAATTCCAGATGCTATAGATATGGATCTCGAACATAGAGCTACTCAGAAATACGAGCATCAGGAGCTATCATCTCTCACCTGGGATTTGTCATCTTCCGAACACCAGGATTTGTCATTTCGGGCGTATATCTATTACGCAATTACGATCTGGACCGAGTGTCTTCAGTACTTGATTGGTTTATCATCAGTACTTCTAGTTATAATGGCCAGCTTGTATACCTAACCTTCAACATTATATTGCACTTGAGATGTTTATTTCTGTGCATGTCTTCTTCTTGTGAAGTGTTCACTTTCTTATTGACATTAAAGAAATAAAGGGACAGAAACGAACACAGGACTACATACCTTTTCCTTTTTTTATTAACATTAAAGAA
>JAGDQP010008325.1:0-23753 GCA_022664845.1 Lepisma saccharinum | reverse complement strand
ACATCAAGTTGTGTGTTATTGGACAGGCATTGGGTAGCATCAGAGAGTAACAAGGACAGGTTTGTAAGAGTGGAACTACCAGGAAGAAAGCCATGTTGAGCAGAGTCTAGATAGGGTGAGACAAAATTATAAAGTCTATCTTTGATGATTCTTTCACACACCACAGATAAAATAGATAAAAGAGAAATGGGTCTGTATGAAGAGACATGGGTCTTATCTCCAGATTTCAGAATGGGTATAATATTAGCCTGTTTCCAAGAAGAAGGAAATACACCTTCGGCAAAATAAAGGGCAAGAAAAATTTCCTTTGGGTTGAGGTACACAATCGCTTCCTCTGACTATAAATAATAGCTTAAGTCCTTAATAAAGCCAAAAACATTTTCCAAATAGTTGTGTGACAGCTGGGGTGATTTCCTTGTTAGTAAAACAACAACCTCTCACGCTTCCTGAAAAGAGAAATGATAAATATATGAACAACGGAAACCAATATGAATATTGTAACAGTTAAACAAAAGTATAATGAAATAAAGTTGTACAAGATACACCAGAATCATAAGAAAATCATCAGTGTTGCCACATGTCTATATTTAATTAAGGAAGAGAACATTTTCTCGAAAGACACTTTTATTTTTATTTTTTTAAATAAATTTACGCAGTCTCTCCCTAGCCTCTTACGCATTATTTGTCCGTGGTTTTAGATAGAATCCCCAAATAACTTTATTCTTCAAAAAGCAAAGGTGTACCCGGACACCATTTTGTTAAAAAACAAGGACATGGATGATGTAATTCTGACAAATATCCATGTTTGTAATTTTATTGGTTGAATCAAGAAATAGCACTATGCTGGCGCCATCTAGAAGTTTTTTTTCTTCACGGTAACAAAGTGATTTGGGATCCCTTTAAAAGAAAGTGCGTTATTGTTTCATCAATTAAGTGTGCTTCACTTCAAAACATAATTAGATCATTAACAGTCAATAACGTCAGGGCGTTCCAACCAAACTATTTTGTATAACATATTAACTAAATATGATACATACATTCCAACGATATGATTTATACATACATTTTAGTTTTAAATATAATATGATAGGCCTACAAGTATGTTTTCGGAAAACAGTCCTTACATCTTTATAATGAAATAATACTAGTTCCTGCTTTTAGAAATTAACTTGAACGGAGTGGTTCAGAATCCACTTTATCTAAAAACTGTAGGTCCAACCCTTAGAAGCTCATCAGTTCGTTTAAAACGTTAATAAAAATTAATTCATTTATTCTATTGAAATGAGTAATCTATAATAATAATAATAATAATAATAATAATAATAATAATAATAATAATGACATCGGTTGCCACTTAATCTATCGTGGACCGCTTCAAAACACACTTCAGAAAAAAATCGTATTTGTTCTCGTTCGAATTGCATCAATATTTTTGCTTTCTTCTACAACAGTTGTTACCACTAACAAGTGATTTGGTGTACCAGAACATGTTCGCGTACCATCGTTTGAGAACCCCTTTACAATACTGTACGTAATATTAGACAAAGTCAAAATTTAAACTTACTTTTTGTTTCACGTTCAAATTATATTACTTCCTGGGTTTGATTCCCGGTGGGGATACAAGTACCCACGTTAAGCTGTAGGTCCAGTTCTTAGGACGTCATCTTCATTCGATGGTAGGCAATAGCAAACCACCATCGATTCACCTTGCCCAGGGGCCTTCGGGTCAGGGCCTACCTTCGGACAAAACACTTATGATCATCAATCATCACCAAAAAAAAAAAAGTTCGCACAAGAAGCACACTGAACCACAAATCAATAGTAATTGGAAAAAGATTATTTGGGAGAACATTTTTTTAAAAAAAATTAATAAGGGTCAAATTTCATTTAGATAATCCAAGCACACGCTGGTTATGCCTGTCAACTACAGAAACACTGCGAACTTCGCAGGACTAAACACTCGCCGTTTTGACTGTCATATGGATGGATACGCTTCAAGAGACTTAACAGAAGACGATCGGCTATATAAGCGCGGGAAGATGAAAAAGCGGTGGGGGAAATTAGAATACATAAAAGACGAGTGGGGAGGGGGAGACAAAAGTTGGGAGTGGGCAGATGGACGCCCTCTGGTTGCTGTTCGTTAAAAGAGTGGGGTGTGGAGGGTGGAATTAGAGAAGACAGAAAAAAAATGACAGGAGCAGGCGGCAGGGGAGGGGGAGGATTAGGGCGGTGACCGTGATGTATTCTGTCGCCATGGAAGTTCATGCCTCATGCATATATGTGTGTACGGAGGGGGTAGGGGCAAGAAATACAAAAATGAAAAAAAAAACATTGAAGAGAGACTTTTTTGAAGAACGGACATGGTATGTCCGGCACATGCTGTAGCACACATTAGAAGATTAAATATTATGCCAGGAACTTCGAACTGGTAGACACGCCTACGATTCGGAAGAAACAGCTGCTTCTTTATTACTTATCAACGTGCATTTCGCCACTTATGTCTCCTCTCCCTCCAAAGCTTCACTGTTATTTTTTTAACTCAGTACTTGACAAAAATAATGCAGGTGTCACTCTATATATTTATTCGTCCTTTTTTTGTCTTAGACTAAGTATTTTTTCTTTCTTTTCTTTTTTTTTTTTGCATCTTAGTTTAAAAAATGTATCTTTTTTTTGTATATATGCAATGGTAGTTTGTAGTTACACGTGATGGCGCTCCAGAAATGGTGAATGAGACAGTATTACGAAAGAGAAACGAGAATATTACACTGCAACGAGAAATTATGTTGATCAGTGTTGGCAGTAGTAATCAATTGTAAGAAATTGTTTTTAAAATGGCTAAAATACTGTTAATATCAATGCAAAATCTCCTAGGAGCGTTTTGTAGCTCTAGCATATTCGATACTAGCGATAATAGAAAATATATATATAATGTTTTAGCAACTAAATTTAAATATTTCAAATGATGACTATAGATTTAGTGGCAATAAGGTTGAGTTAGCAACACTACTGCTAGTAAATTCGTATGTTTTAAGTATTTTTCTTTCCATATCTAAACAATGAAGACAAATTCCCCATGCCTGTCTGTAAGTCTGTCGATATAAATGTTTGTCTATGAGTTTGTTTTGTTTTCTTTAATAGGCCTAACTATCTGTGTTTGTGGTGCGATTTTAATAAAGTTCACATGGAAAGGTTTATTATTTCCTCTGGGTCTTTTTAACTATTTCCAATTTTGTTACGTTATTTTTTATTTATTTATTTGCTCGACGAAAACATTGACCACTACAAGCAGAAGCTAGCACAAGCACAAAACAGAAAAGGCCTCTGAACGCGCCAAAAACGAAATAACCTCCTAATTCCCTTGTATCATGCTGCACCCTAGCGGCACAGATTGAAACTAGTTTCTCGACCATAGTGTATGTTTGAGTCGAATTTTTAACAGGCCGCGTATCTTTCAGGAGCTGCCTGGAGCGAATTATCCATTGTTGTTGCAACATACAATAACGTAACTAAATTCAAAGCGCGCTGGGAATAGATTGCCGTTTGTTAGCTTAGCTTAAAAATTTAAATATATATATTTTTTTAAATACTGAAGATATGACTAGCAGCAATGACATTTTGAAAAGTGGCTCCTATAATACTAATAAATATTTTCAAATGAACTAGCAGACATTTTGAAGAGCTTATTTTCAAAACGGGACATGTCCAGTGGGGTAAATTTTTCAGTAAACGTAAAAAAAATGCTTTTCTCTTCGAGTGCAAGTACTATAATGGTGCGAATAATCTAGTGCAGGGTTTCTCTTTGTGAGGTGTGTGGGTTGCGTACAAGAAGGTTGCGAGAGGAGTTGAAAAAATCAATTTAATCAGGGTTTTGTAATCTAAAACCAATAAATTTCAAAAGATGGTGCTTAATTTTACTTGTTTTCATAATTAGTAAATATAATGTAATTTGTTGAATAGTTTTTCGATGGTATTATTAGGATTACCAAATACAGCGAATCAACTGCCATCTTTTCAAATGAAAAGCAAATATTACACAATATAAATGAGGACAAAAAAGATTTAAAACGTTACGAAAGACTGCACATGTTTACTAGGTTAGCACGAAATCTGAGCCTATTTTGATTTAACCAGTTTCAAAATGTCCGGTTCAATTTTTGTGATGCACTTTCAGTCAAAAGTTAGGTACCCATTCTTGTCCTAAATACCACGTTTTTAATATACAGACTCTTTATTAATTCGTGTAACTGAGAAAAAGACCGGTAAAAGCGGAAGTTTTCAAGATATTTCCATAAAATTTTCTTCAATATGCTCACAAAACCCAATTTTGACACTGTGAAACAAAAATTTACCCCTCCCCTCCTCCTTCTTGAATGTTTAAACTAAAAAGCGAGAACGAGAGATGTTAAAATATTTTATAGACAGAAATCAGCGTCTGACTTAATTTCTTGGTACTAATTAATAAAATTAGACAAGGAAACTGCTCCTCTGAATTAACATTGAGTTTCCCATAAGCGAGGTTCAGTTTTGAATTTGTATCCTCAAAAGAGGGATTAAAATTTAATTTACGAAAATTATTTTCACAGCGCCAAAACTTCAGGGTCTTGTAAGCAACTGTAGAAAATTTCATGAAAATATCTTCGAATCTTTCGTTTTTACAGGTCTATTTCTCAGTTATACGAATTAATAAACAGTATATAATATATTGAAGCCTTCAGAAGACTATTTAATAATACCAAGTGACATAAAACCGTTTATTACAAACAAGAATATTACTTTTGGGGATCACCGGGCAGACAGCATGGCAAAAGAGGGTCGCGGCATGATAAATGTTGAGAAACGCTGATCTAGTGTTATAACTAGACAGTCTCTTTTCACAATATTAGATAATTCGTACAATTATAATGCTCGGCTTACCAGAGAAATACATTGTTTTAAACCCACTGTAAAATTTACCTCACTGGACATGTGGCGTTTTTGAAAATAAACTCTTCAATTACGTTCTGACAAATTAAAGAACATCGAAACCGATACATTGACGGAAGAAAGTTGTATATTTTTCATTATATATGATGTAATCACCAAAGATCAGGATTAATCACCTCCCCCTCCCTCCCCCCACACACAAACAAAAAAGGATGGTATGATTTTTCCTGATATGACTGATTCGTTTTCAAAACAACTATGGCGCGCTTGTGCTAAGCTACTTTCAATCATTATCTTCCAGTTGACGTCATACACCATTCAGCCAATGAGGATATAAGTACAGGAATAGGAATGTTGTCAGTATTTTTAGGTTTTGATTATGGTAACCCTAACCAGATAACTTACAAAGATAATAATTTATCATTGATAATGTCCTTAATAATCATTTTATTTAAAAATAATTACAAATATCTTTTTGAAGTAAGTCCTACTCCACCAAAGAATTATTCAGGAACTTGGCGTGCATTGGGTTCCATAATTACAAGGGAGATATGACAGAACCAAGTTCTAACGTTACAACAATCTTATTTATTTTGTGAAAATATAATATATTGGAGTTAAAATCAAAAGAAAATAGAGATTTCTAGATAGAAATCTGTGTTTAATCTTGACATAAGCATTGAACTTTCTGAATTTCAAGGCCAATTTTACTCGAAAACGAACCAAGTTCTCTAAAAGATTTTTTGTTTGTCCTCACTGGTTTACAACTAAGTGAAACTGCGCATGCGTAATGTTTGTACCCACCATCTATTGGGATTAAAGTGAACTAACCAAGACGAAACAGGAGTTAAACTTAAGAAAACTTTTTTTCTTATCGCATTGAGATTTCAAGATTACATTGATCAAGTATCCTTTCTAACAGGTATCTTATTATTCACATTTCAAGTATTCTCTTCAACATTTTTTCATTACACATGTTTTAGGCCCAGTTGATATGTCTCCTTCTTATCAAGATTTCGAAGACTTGCAGCTTTTCTTTTTGTTGTTATTTTATCGTAGCGTTTATGTTACCGCTCTATATTACACACAGCACTACATAAACTAATCTAAACAAAATTTCAAAATGTTACATCCCATATCAAACTTTAGCTTACAAGGCGGCTTTCGGTATATAGGAGGGTGTTACGTGGTCAGTCCGACGATCTCCAGTACCCCTTTATTTCGGTCTTAAGAGCGGAGTTCGCTGCTTTTTTTTCAAGTCAAGCGGCTCCCTAAGTAGAATTACTATAGGCCTACTGAGTCAGTATCGAAATTGGAGCTTAATTGAACCCGGCATCCGGCTATTAAAGGCGAAAGCGTATGATGCTTTTCTCATGAGTCAAGAAACAAGAATCTGTTTTGTTAGTGACTGTCTCTTTGACCTTTGCTCCTTCTGTTCTTATTCCCTTCCCACATTTAGCTGAAAACTTTCTATCCTCAGGAATAATGTAACTTTAAAAAAGAAGCACAATGGCAAAAAAAAAATATGTGGCTAATTCAGCTTCGTAAAGTATATCGCTTACCTTGCCTCTATCACAACACTTGACTTTATAAATGGTAACGAGTGGATTGGCTTGTCCGTTGTCCCGTAAGTAGTTTTTTTTTTAATGTGTTAGAATCGCGTGATATCTTTGCTAAATGTACTTTTCTTAAAATTCAATCATTTAATCACATATCTTGTGATGATTTTGTTTTGAAACATGATATTTAACTTGCGATTTGGATGAGAATCGAACTTTAGTCTCTTCCATAATTACGAAATACTAGCTGATATGCTTTCATGATGACGCGAAGCTAAAAGATAGAATCAAATCCGGATTTGGTGGTATATGCAAGTCAATAACTTTGCGTTTGGTTAAGTATGCTCTCCAGCTTATTCGTCCACTGAAACAAAAGATAGATAAACAGACAGATAGAGAGAGGGAGAGAAGGCTCTACATTCAATGTGTTATGTATTTGAGTGTGTGTTTTTCCGGGATAACTTTTTAATACTTGAATCGACTTCGATGAAACTTTCTCTCTTGTAGAGGACGTTCCCTGGACGTAGTACCTTTAAGGTATAACAAACACAAATACGTTTATAGTATGAATTGATAGCGGCCCCAATGACAACATACTGCAGTGCATATGGAAAGAAAATAGAAGGAAGAGTTGAAAGCCAATTTACACAGATGTAGGGGTATTGCAAGAGCTGAAAACTCTTAGTGAAAAATCGAGAATAAAATAATGAAAAATCAACAAGAAAATAGGCAAAATTAAATGACAAAACAGTGATACCCGAGTTGGAAATGCCTAATTTCACCAACGCATAAAAACACCATGCAGAAGAATGTAGTGATACGAACACAAATATAAGAAAGGTGCATTTAAACAGAAATTGCTGAATCATATATGAAGTCATCTTCTGTCTGCATGTTTTTGTTAAGGCACTAGCCTGCGTTACAGAAGAATGGGTGGGATAAAATAAAAAAAGGACCAAGAAATATTGATGCTCTGCTAAAAAATAAAAATAAACAAAAGAGAACGTTATCTGTACAACTATTTATGAATTAACAGATTGTGATTACCCCTAACTCGTTATATAACCAGCATAACACTACTGTCATTTGGATTGCATACAAGGCAGGGGTTTAACTAGAATTGATCTTCCTACAATTTTTTTAATGCATTAAAAAGTAAAAACTAAAAATAACATATTTAAAAAAAAGTTAACCGTCTTTAGCATTACATTAAGAAGTAAAAAATAACATAATACAGTAAACTCTCGATTATTCGTGCGCGGATTATCCGGTTTGTCGGTTATCTTTTCAGCACACAATGCAGTAATTTGTCTTCGATAATTTGTTTATACTGTAAAGCAACTTCTCTTACGACTGTATATATGTTTATTATTTTCTTATACTAATCCATTATTGTGTTAAATCAATAAATATTTCTGATTATTTGTACTTTATTTCGGGAGTATTTTTTTTTTTCAGGAGAAACAAAAAAACAGTCCAAGCATTGGGGATTCTACTCAGTTGAAATTATTTTGTATTGAAAAAAAGAAAGGTTTTGAGTTGAAGTTACAATGTAATATTATGCAAGTGGATAGAGCTTGGAATATAGATGCCGACGAACAGAAAAAAAAAATGGAATACGACAAAAGTGGACTTGGGATGTTTTGCAGTTCAGGTCTCCAGTTGTATACTTCAGGGTTTGTTCTCGAGATTTTATTGAAAGAACTTGAAATATTGCAGGAAACAACAACAAAAATTGGCTAGGGGAATATTCCGAATAAAGTAATTATGATTGTTTCTTTAATTCGTAAAAAAAAAAACTATGAATTATAATTTTTTGTAAATTTGTTATCGGCTTTTCTTTCTACAGAATATTTACATATCAAAATATTATGATGCAAAATAAACCTTTATGGAATTATGAAACAAAGTTATAAATTAATTTAAGTGTAAGTTACTTTTTAATTGAAGTGTTAATGTAAGTGATGGATTAATATAATTTTAAGTTAGATCATTAGCGTTTCAATTCACGGATATTTGTTCCCAGTCTCTTGAATCATTATATTGCTACCCTACAGACGCCACGACGTAAGAAACGGTGTGCAATCACTGACAAGCAGCACCATTGGCTGCTGGCAGTGTAACACAATAGAAAGCATCCCCGCTGTTGCCTCCGCTCCATCTCTTCTAGTCGGAGCCACACCGGTTCTTATCCCGTGGCGACTATAGTTAACCACATTTTAAACCCACTTAATTAAGCAAACTATTTTTGGTCAATGTTTCTATACAAATTCCTCACTGTGCATTAGATATTTCACCGAAGTGTTATCCTTCTACATATACAGCACAAACAATATAGTTATTGAATGGATTGTAGGATCAATGTGTAGGATATGTTACTTAACCCTAATATGATATATATAGATCCTTACTTACTAAGTAATCAACGCATCTTTATCAGAGTCAAAATTTTGTTACCTGATATGTGGTATAATCTTCTTCTAACCAAACGACGTTGGTCTATAGACTGGTTTAATAGTGTTGATTTGTTAAAACAGATACATACGTGCATATGCACACATTGATTTTGATCTATATAAGATTTTTTCCTGATATTTTGTCTTCAAAATTACGTTCCATGCTGAAGAGGCCTCTCTATATGCGTTGCGTGTGTGTGTGTATCTATATGTGAGTTTTCATATGTTTCAAGATACTGACAAATAACAAGCAATAATGAAATTTTGAAACGTGGACCCTATAATACTTGTGAATGTATATCAAACGAACAATCTGAGGATTTTGGCATTGTTTATTTTAGCTGAGTAATTGCGCATGCGTATGTCGTTATCAATTACGGATATTCTAATTTCTCAGCTAAAATAAACAATACCAAAATCTCAGATACTTCATTCCAGAAATTCCGTCAATATTTTCAGTTTGAGGGGTGTAAAGTCAAAATTGGGAGGGTGTAAGTGGAGTTTTTTCACGGTTTATATCGATTTTTGACAACAAAAATTTTAAAGTTCGGGGGGTGTTTTCGAGGATTTGGGGGAACAACCCCACAGGGGAGGGCCTGGCAGAATCACTGGTTCATTCGATACACATTCGCAAGTATTATTGGGACCGCTTTCCAAAATTTCATTATTGCTTGTCTTTTGTCAGTATCTTGAACAATATGAAAACTCTCTCTCTCCCTCTCCCCCCCCCCTCTCTCTCTCTCTCTCTCACACACACACACGCAGCGTAGGTATACGGGAGGTTCTGAAGTTAAACAATTTAACGTTGTTCCTACTTCCCTTTTAATATGTCACAATTAAATTCGTTCGAGCGCCAATAGAGAACTCTGTCAACAACAAATTCAATTTCCACAATCATGTAAAGACTTGTCCATTTCCATAAAACAGGCGATATCAAGCTTTAAATCTACAAAATTCTTGAGAGATACAAAAGTATGATTTTGAAACAAAAAATCATGTTAAGTTTTTTTTTTTAAATATATATAGTTACTTCTACATTATTGCCAATACTTGTAACATGTTCTTCAAAATAATAATGAAAAATATTATACTATTGCGCAAATAAATAATTGATGTTTTGGTTTAAGTTTCTTTACTCCAAGACGTTTCATGCCTTATGTAAAATTAGGAGTATAAATGGTATTGGGAGGGTATACGACGTCCCACTAGTTCTACAATAGAGCACGCCAGTGATTCCGCCAGAACTCTCCCCCCCCCGTGGGGGGTCACCTCCAAAATGTCGACAATACTTATAAATTTATTAACTTAGAAATTTTTTGCAGTGAAAAATCGATAGAAACCGTGCAAAATTCCACTTACACCCTCCCAATTTTGACTTTATACCCCCTCCCCAAACTGAAAATCCTGGCGGAAACCCTGAAGCACGCAAACATATAATTATTAATAACCAATAATATGTCGTATTTTTGTACAAGGCAACCTTGAACCTTAATGTGTCCATGTACAAAATATGATAATTTTCTGTCACATATTTCGGGTTGTATATAAAAAGATTAAATCAATTTCCGAACCTCGTTTTCAGTTTCTAGACATCCTTTGATTTGAAAAAAAAAAAAAATCCGTGGAAAGAACTAACTTTCTATGTGCCAAGTGCCAAGAGACGACTGTTAAAATAATATTCTTATGATGGATTGCGCTTGATCCAAACTCATTATTTTTCGATTCAGAAGACTTTGCTGGGAAAGTTAAATCAACCGCCGTGTTATATATTCCTTATGAACATAACTTTTATAAGGGTACCTGTATCCCTGACCAGGGATCCCTCCCTACCCCTCCTAGTACAGCACTGATCATAAAAATTGATAATCAAAATAGCCAAATCAAGAATGTGTTTCTATTCTTTAGATTTTTCTAAACCTGTCTTCCATAACAGTCGGGTATATTCAACAGGAGCTACCATCCCCCAAATTTCCTGTGTGAGTGAGAAAGAGACAAAAATACCAAAGGAAACCCTTCAGACACTGAGTTTTTTTTCTTTCTCCTTTTTTTTTTTTACCTTTGGTTGTTGAGGACCATATAGACCTTAAACCCAGGAATCTAACTCTTTCTCTTCCGTCATTTATATATACTTCTTTTTAAACCCCTTTCGTATTCAGATCCGAGTCACAAAAAACGAAGGTCAACTGTAGAATGAAAAAGAAAAATTATAATGAAAAAAAAAAAAAAATGCCGCATGGGTAGGAAGGAAGCTTGGGAAGGGTCAACACATATTCAAATTAAGCTAACCTTTTCTTTTTTGCATACGAGACTCTTTTTTTTTTTTAATTTTTTTGTTCAGAACCTACCTCATCCCTTTTGCATTCATTAGGTTTGCATTGTCCGTATAGGGAAAGGACACACCGTATGTTGAACGACGACAAAATGTATGTATACAAGAATGAAAGGAGACCCAAAGAATACAGAAGAAGGGACATACAAGAAGAAGGAAACCAAAGAAGAAAGACCAAGGAACATCTTTGTAGCAGAACATAAAAACACGGCTCTCTCTTTTTTTTTCTTTTTTACTATCAAGATTTTTTTTGACTCCCTTGTACCCCGTACGCCCTTGTACCGTATTCTTTTCCGTTCTTGCATATTTATAACGTGTTTAGTAGTAAGAAAAAAAAAGGACGCGATTTTTATGCGAAGGTCTTATAGTATTTCTTTTCTATACAAATAGGGTTTCCTAGGTACCTATACAGGGGTTGTTGCTTTGGAAAATACAGAATGCGTTGACCGGGGTTGAAGCAGGGAGAGAGGAAAGATGCTGTATACTATAACCAGGTCCTCCCCTACTCCCCAGTTATATCTTTTATGCTTGTTCCTTCCCCCACCCTACCCTATTTGCCTGTCGTTTGCATACGACGGAAGCGAAAAAAAAAATGATGAGGTGTGGGGACGATGTGGAAGGTAGGTAGAAACTCAGCGTTCATATGTGTGGGTAAAGATTATGTCGTGTTGTGTATATGTGAACGGAACATAGATAGACAGACATTTCAAAAAACCTACAGTGTATCGATTTGATATATAATTCTTGTTAAAAGTTTTGAAATACAGAAAAATGTATGAATTTGTGTGGGCGAGGAGGGGGGGCTAAGACGTGCTTGTTGTCACGTGTAAGTAATCATCAGTGTTGCCTATTGGCGGGTAATTACCCGATTTTCAGGTAATTCTATGAGCTGAGGGTATGTTATAGTGTAATGTAAAAATCGGGTATTTTTCGGCAATTAGAAAAAGAATAATGAAAAGATTATTTCTTAATGTCTCACTCATTTAATGCTTCACCCAGTAAATACAATCCAGGACTGGATGCTATTTCATATAACAGATTTCTATGTATATGAATATAGGGTTCTGTCATAAAAGTATTCTTTTTTAAATCAAGGGAAGGACAGCTCGGGGCTCTCTTCGACCCATAAAATTAAAAAAAACGCCGCCAAGTGAGTTCGGGAGAGAGCAACTGAGCACTAAACTCTTCAGAAAAGAGAACACAAGATGTTCCAACTGGACCTTCCTTTTCATTTTGAATCCGAAGACGGGGATACGAATGTATTATAACAAAGCTAGGCGTAAAAACTTAAGTACCAAGATATTTTTAAATAATAAAAATCGGGCCAGTAGATAATGGCTGGGTGATTGGACAAATCTTTTATGAAACGATTTTTTATAAAGAAGAACAACTTTTTTTTTGACAAGGCTGATTATACGGTAATAACACAAAAAAGAAACTAAAGCGTAACAGTTGCGGAAGTATACCGCCTCCTTCTTCATATTCCACTATATAACATAGGCAATCCTTTATACTTCCGAAACTCTTACGCGGTTAATTTCTTTTTGTGTTATTAAAGTATAATCAGCCTTGTCTGAAAGCTGTGTTTTTTTTCCCTTTATTGAATACGGATTGAAGATGCATTCAGAAGTTGTTTCGTTGGTGGGGGGGGGGGGGGGGGGGGCTGTTTTTGTCTGGGTTTGAAATTTAAATAAAATTCATATAATGTTGTCCAAAAAAAAATGAAACAAATTTCACAAAAAATAATTTTGCGAGGGAGACGTTCTACATTCTACATTCTAGAAATATCTAAAACATTGTAAAAAAAATTCAGTACTTTTCCGACAAAAGTCAGGTAAACTAGCTGCATGAAGCGTTCCTAACAAGAATCACGAACTTTTTCAGTTCCGAAGAATCTTCAAACAATTACTACAGGGTGTGTTAAAAGTCTGTGTATCTCAGGAAATAGCCCAAGCTCGAAGAAAATACGTTTTATTTGAGTTCAAAGACCTCTCGACTTATGAGGCCGTTTTTTAAGCTTCTAAGAATACATATCTTCCTTAATGATATTATTACACTTTATGCATTCAGCCTCTAGCAAACAAACACACACATTACTGCCTAGACGAAAGCAACTGACAGAAACAGACAGAGAAACTGACTTCAGATTTGGGTTTATATACTTTGATTAACCTTGTTGCTTTCATTTTGGTGAGACTAGAACTTTTCCACATGGTATTGTTAAACTACGTGACTCCTCCCCCTCCACCACTGAAAATCGCCATAGAGACGGTTTGTCTGGTCATGTTCTCTTTCAATTACGCTTTTAACAATTTTGGCAGGTGGCGGGTCGTTTTTCGCATATGTTAGAGTGTTTCAAACCAATGAGAGGTTTTGGTTGCCTAGAAAGAAGTAAAAAAAAAAAGTTGACAGTAGCAGGGATGGAACCTAGGATTTCTTAATGACAGGCCATTACTTTAATTATAACCATAGACTAAATAATTAAATAGAAATAAACCGCCTACCTATTTTTGTCTGCGCTAAGATTAATGGGATTTTGCTTAAGAGCACGTGATTTTGAACCCTCCCGTTAGGTTGCTCTGGGGGTTACTACTAGAAAGCATAGATGTACTGTACATTTGGACCCGACCTCGCGACGGGACTTAGACCTCGATCTCGAGAGGTTCAACACCTCTGCCCGAAAGAACCAGCGACTGAAACTAGTCGCCAAAGCCACCTAACGACAGGGTTCAAAATCATGTGCTCCTTAGCGCAGACGAAAATAGGTCAGCGGTATAAGTCTATATGCTATAACTGACCTAAAAAGAACAAAGTTTTTTTTTTAATTTTTAATTTTGTAATTTTTTAATTTAAAGGGAAGAAAATGAATAATTCTCAATAAATCAGAAACGATACATCGAATGAAAATTTCGTTTGCAGGTATTTTTTCTAACAACATGGTGGATATCAGGAGTGAAAACACGATCTCACCGGGTTGCCAATGTTGCCAATCTGGTATAATGTTTAAAATTTTCAAATTGCATTACCTCGTGTTATTGGATATTTGGCACCCTCTAGTGATGATAAACATCATAGACCTACGTAAAGCACACACCACAGTGTTGCAAACTATGGATAAGACATGAGATGAAATATTCTAGCTAGGAAAATACGCCGTTTGTTTAAGATTACAAAAACTTTTTCTGTCTTATCCATAAAATCTCTGTTTCATCTTTGCTTTGTTGAAGAAATTTATGAACGTTGTGTTCAAGAAACCGTTAAACTTCCAACGATGAAAGAAGAATTATTAACTAACTAGCTCTATGGCTTATGGAACTCGCAAGTTCATCGCCGCAGTAACAAACGTTCGCCATTGGATTCTATCCTGGGCAATATCAAGCCAGTATTCATCACGAACACCTACTTCTCGAAGATCTCTTCTAATATTGTTCTCCCAACGATGTCTCGGTCTTCCCAATGGTCTCCTTCGATCCGGCCTTTCAACCAGGGTAGAATATAACCTTCGTTTTTCTCCCTTCCGAGCTACATGGCCTGCCCACCTTAGTCGTCGCGATTTCATTATTTTTACAACATCTGGTGAATCGTACAGAGAACAATTATGCTATTATAATTTTGTTAATTATGCATGTTCCGTCCGGTCATATTTTTTACCACTACGACCCCCCAGGCTAAAGTGAATCAATTACACTTTGCCATGTCCTTTCATCAAATAAGAACTATGTTGACGTCTTGAGGACGATACCTACAATTTCGAGTAGAGTTCGATACATTTGTGTCCACATCGGAAATCGAACTCAAGATCCCCTAAATGCAAGGGAACAAAGTTAACCATTCATCTACCGAGGACACTATCTTCTGAGAAGAGCCTCTTCATATTGACTTGAACAATTACTGTATTCTTCCATGGGCAAGCCGCACATTTTTCTGCAAAAATACTATAGAAAATTTGATGTGAAGAAAACGGTACATCTAGTAGTACTGAAAGTGTGGGAGGGCTTGTTAAACTATAAAAGCGATAATTAAGAACTGCATATTAGTAATTCTTAAGTGTTAGTGTTGACGTATTCGGGAATTATTGTATAAATGGAGATTTGTCATAGAGAAATAAAACCGAAAATATCTTTGACTATAAAAGAAAAAAGAAACGAAAACAATGTTTTCTTCCAATGATAAGGATAATTGATGTTCTGCCCGGTTTATATAGACTGATGATCCTTGGATAAGGTGAACCAATAGTAGATCGCCATTACCTTTCATCATTGGGGACGGGCAGGTTTTAGCGGGGGCCGAATCACTGGTGTCCCCCCTTTATTACTGCTTAATTACTAGGCAATGAGCAAATCCACACATCCACCAGGGACACCTTCTGAGATAATATAATGAAACGTTTTTGTTTTTCATAAAGAGAGAGCAAAATAAGCTTGCTAGAGCATTGTTAACGCAAAGATGTACCTATTATAATTATTGAAGTAAAACTTAAAGCAAATAGGGTGGCTCAGTGATACAGTGCTCACCTCTGGTGCTCGGGAGTCATCGGTTCGATGCCATGTATCATGCTATATGGGCTTTGTGTTGGGGCATGTATTTTCTCGGAGATCTTCTGTTTCGTTCCACCTTCTTCATTCTACCAATTCTCTCATCATCATCATTCATACGGCCTGACCCAAAGGTGCCTATAAAGGTCTTAAATAAAATTCACATTCGAGAAGAAAATGGCTTCTACTCGTAGGCAATATCAAAGACAACATTCTACGCAAAGACTAAAAAAAGAATGCATGAAGTAATGACTAATAGATACTGTTAAGCTTGCCTTGAAGGACCTATCACTTTCTGCAGACCACTATTATGGTTATAGTGGTGACTATCTGCCAACCTGAATGAAGTTTTCTAGGATTTTCTTCAGTTCTACCAGGTTAATATCGGAATGTCACCTAGACTAAGGTCCTGGTCGCTACATTCTTAGATCCTTGCCACGGAAGAGTTCTCGCCGAGAGACATCATTTCTCACGCTCGCTGAATGAGTTTATGAATACTTACACAGTCCATATAATGCATATAAACTTTAAAATATATATTTTTTTAATTTAAAGTAATTAATTTTATTATCTATGGATCCAGCGACCGTTAGATTTGCACTCAGAAGGTCCTGGGTTCGAACCTAGTGCTCAACACCTTGACTGTGGTTTCATCACTCAAACCAGGTTAATACCGGATGGTACCGTACCTTCAAACTTAGTCCTATAGTCGTCTTTCTTTCTATATTTCTTGCTCGATCGTCTCCCTGTCTAACCAAAATGTCTAAATGTCAGTAAAAAAATTAGAAAAATATTTTCAATGAACTAGATATTCAGTTCCCTTCATATTTTTAAGATATGACATTCCTCGGCAAGAACTTCCGGGCAATGAAGATGAGGAAGGTCTATAGTTTAGGTACCGACTTGGACTTTCTTTATTGGAACTGCTGTAAAACCTCCGTAAATTGCGGTCAACAGGACTCGAACCTGCGGACCTCTCACAACGAAAGCCATTGGGTTCTATAAAGGATTCCTAGTGCTAGACAATAGGTTCTCTACGTTTGTATTTCAGATGAATACCGTACGTAGTGACCTCAGTACATATTTGTACGTTGAAGTTAAAAATGAAGTACAGTCGGATTTATAAAATTAGTCTATGGAGACATTTTCTCAGTGTGCACAGTAATACTAAACGACAATACAAAGTCAAAAAGTGAATGCAGAGTTGAAATAATCCATTCATTAGTTGATATTGCTATAATATAGTTGCCACATTGTGCAACATTGAAAATTATTTTATCGGACATCTTTTGTGAATGTAAGTGTACATTTGGTGCCCGACTATCAATTCTCGTCTCCATGTGAATTGAATTTGAAAGTGAGTATGTGATTGTGGATTGAAGATCAGTTAATTTGTTAATATTACTACGGTTGAAAGTAAAAAAGGGTATAAGCAACAAATCATTATTTATCAGGATACACAAAATAGTCTTTTTTTTCTTGCAATTATTTCATACAAAAAGGCAGATACCTATATCCCGTTTACACTGTTCGGTTGAGCAGATTACGTGCCATTGAATAGTGAAGGAATTTGTTAATTCACAAGATTGTGCACTTACATCCTTTTCACTATACACCGTCGATTGAGATCTATGATTATGTTTTGTCGTTGTTGTTGTTTTTGTAAAGTGATGTATGATCTCACGACGTAGTAAAATGAAGAACAATTTTCGTTGAAGGAAAGTGACCGTACGTTGAGTACAAACGACGTATATTTACGTCTTCTACGTTGAGTTTCCAAACAAGGACACAACCCACTATCGTTGTTTTGCAAGATGGGTGAAGTAGAAAGATGAAACTCGAAGAAAGCGAAAATACAGAACAACGAAAGATCGAGAGAGAGAAAAAGCGTAGAAAAAGGAGATGGAAGAAGAAGAAAAAAACAGCAGAACTTGAGACAGGAAGTAGTACTCGCAGCGCCCGAGTTTTCTCCACCAACCACCGCCTTCAGTCGTAGTTTTTACATTTTCCTTCCCTCCCCCCCCCCCCCCCCCCCCCCCGCTCCTTCCTCTTCCACCCCCTCCTGGCTCAGCGCCGGTACACTCACTCTCTCTCTCTCTCTCTTTCTCTCTATCCAGGAAAGGAAGAAAAAAAATGTTACCCCACTACCACACGTTCCAATCAATCCACACAATGATGCACGCAGGAACCATTCGTCGTCGCTGGTGTTCGCCGTCGACGTCCGTCGCTTTGAGTCGCGTCACTCAGAGAGAGATTCGTCGAAGAAAGAACAAGACAAAGAGCAAGACACACGAGCGGAGTCGCTCCCCCGAAACGCGTCGTCGTTGTCCCAACCCGAAACATTTTCACTTTTTCCAGAAACTTCCGACTTGGAAGATGGCTTCAGTAGTGCTTGCGCTGGGTACAACTACACCACTACTACTAAACGTATTGTGGTTGTTCGCGTAACGTAACAGTACCTCTCCACCAATCTCCTCTCCCCTACTTACCTCATCCCCTTTCCTCGCACAGTTTCAACCCTTCCTGTCCTGCGAAATATGACAAGAACCTCCCCTCCCTTCCCTTGTACCCCGTTTTAAATATCCTTCGTCTCTCGCCCTTCCTAATCAAGATTGATAAAAAGTCCGCTCCTAAAATAACACCGCCCCCACTTTACCTTATGCAAATTAGCTTCACTGGAAAATAGGACGAGAATTTTTTTTTCTTTACTATCCGTGAAATAATTAATTCAAATTCCACAAACTTTAGTTTCATTATTATTATTTATGCTTCACAAATTCTTTTCGCTAAAGAATTTTTTTGAAAAAAAAAAAAACGAAACCAAATACGGTCGTAACGAAATTGTTCGACGTGGTCCTGTGAGTCAACAATCATCCAGAAATGGTGAGTACATTATTTTTCTCTTTTCAGAATTACATTTTATTGCATTTTTTGTTAAGCGATCATATATTTTTCAGGACTTGTTATTCCTTTCAGTGTCTATGTCTCAATATTAGGCTATCACTTTAATATCTATGTCTATTCTCATCTTCCTTAGGTGATGTGATATGTAGGGTTGATAGCGTTTACACGGCACTTTCATAGATCCAATTTGTTATTCAATCAAGATAACACTTTCACATATTTAGTAAAAAAAATAAATAACATGAATTTAGTTTAATCTCGTACAAAAAATTCAATTTAATAAAACTTAAAAACAAATTTAATATTTTGTATCGGTAAACAATAATAATAATAATTTTTCATTTTAATATTTTATTACATATAATTAATTTGTGTTCACTTTGAATTTTGTACAATTATAAATTCTAACACATTTTTTTTTTGTTTAGTAATTATCCTAAACTATTTAATATTTGGTAAACACATTTATGTAAAGAATAACTTATTTATTGTTTATCAACTTTTTTTAAAACTTTATTTTGAATGGGTCATTTTAGTAACTTTTGACTTTGGCCAGTCACGATTATACAAATGCAATCCTTATTTTTTTTTAAAAAAAATCAACATGTCCATGCCTCAGTTGAGATTCGAACCCGCGATCTTGCAAACGCTGATCTAACATCTCACCACACAACTACGTAAGTCGATTATCGTTTATCAAGTTTACTTATTTGTAATGTTACTCGGTCATTTTTTTTTATTTTTCTAATCTACTGTAAAAAAAAAGTAGGTCTATTAGTACTGTTTACAATTAGTTTAAATCACATAGTTATAAATGTGTTAAATGAAGTAGTCTGACTTATATTTTAAATTATATTATTTTTTTTTAATATTTCCTAATTTTTAAAAATAAATTATAAACATACGTATTTTTTTTATTTTCAGGCTACAGAACATTTATTTTTAGTTTGTCTTTATCTATAATTATTTTAACAAATAAAACAATAATAGTAGCATAATAATAATGATAATATAATCTTTATCTCAAGCTTTATGCATATTTGGTATCGCAAAAGTTCAAATTCGACTTTTGTCTACAAATATATTTCCACTAGGGTACGCATCTTTCCGAGATAATTTGAATGTAACTTTAAAAAAAAAATTGTTTATTGTGGATTTAAAATTATTAAAATATATATATATATATATTATAAATATCTTTAATAAAGAACTCTTAAATGTAAATACATTGTCAATGAAAATAATACCCTAAAGATATATATAAAGATTGGTAGTCTGTACAGAGATCATATCCAGCTAGTCTTGAAATACTACTGACCTAATTACTCGGATAAAATGTCGTAGTAAAATGTTCATTACCGAAGGGGAGAGGAAAAAAGACTGGAGAACATCTTCATTAAGAAATTCGCCAATGAACTGTTTCATGCCTTCAAGGCCACTCTCTCATTAGGGTTAGGGTAGGTCGCGCGTCTTTTATTTTTTTTCCTTCTAACGACAAAGTGACTTGGCCAATCAGAGGCGCCCTCTTTTAAACCTCCACTGCTCATTAAGATACACGTCTTAAGTTCACGGCTAATTCCTCGTCGGGCGCCTCCTCGGGATTCTCAGTCGGAAACAAGAGCGCCATCTCAGCGGTGCATCTCCGAAGTTTGTGTTTCAGTCCGCGTTGAAATTTCTTTTGATAAAAAAAAAATACTAATTCATCTCATATTATTTTCGAGAGGTTGGTGATAGTGGACGAAGAATATTACAATACATCTTTCTCTCACTGCGCATTTTTTTTTTTAGCATTTGCACTTTTTTTCTTCTTCTAGTGGTGTGTGCAGAAGGTTTGTGACAGTATCTTCCGGTACCCCAACCCCCTCCCGTCTACTAATTCGTGTATCTCTGTGTGTTACACGTACAGTGCGTAGGTGTCGAAGTGAGCTTGGGTACTATTATCTTCATTTAGCACAAAATACAACGAATCTTTTTATTTTATTATACCGCACGTGAGTTTAAGAGAGAGAGAGAGACAAAAAAAAAAAGCTGGGAAGAAATACGTATTCCACCATTCCGTAAACGGTGAAAATGCGCCATTTTGTATTTGGAAGCCTATTTTTTTTTTTCTTTTCTTTTCTTGATGTCTGCATGCAGGAGAGTAGCGAGCTAGCTAGCTAGCTAGCAAGCAAGCAAGCGTTGTTCCCCACTCTCGCTTGTGTCGCCGCTGAAGGATCAATACACCGTATGAGTCAAAAACCGAAAATTTCTTTTTTCCTCCAGCCAATCGTAACGTTACATTTACCACCCTACCTTATCGTTTGAGAAAATTTGTATTACAAATAAATAGTGTAACTTTTGATCAGCATGTATTTGTTTGAACTGTAATGTAGGTTTCTAGTATTTACCATTTTTTGTGATTTACAGGTTATATTGTTATTACTATTAAATATACATACCTACCAAGCAGTGTAGCCATTTAAAACCAAAACTTCAACATATCTGTAACATAACATAAAAGCGATTATTTTTTTTATATATAAAGTTATGTTTATAGTCCATTAAGACAGTAAAGTACTACTGTAAATACACAATATGTTTTAACATAGAAAATGTTAACTTTTTATTCAAAACAATGAAAATTATCTGGGTCTATCATGTAAAAATGCAGGATTGATGTCGTAAAACAATTCACCAACATTCATTTAAAAATAATAATATATTACCGTTTTTCTCTGGTCTCTAACTTAAGACAAATTATTTTCAAGGTCGTGACAGATTTTTTCTACAACTAATTCATCTCTGTGATTGAACTGTAGCTATACTCGATACAATAATCAAAACAATTATTTTTTTTGCATTTGTGTAGAAGAATTTAACAAATATACAGTATTTCAAATAAGGAAACAATAACATATAACACTAATCAACAATTCGTTAAATATAAATTTTGTTTGATAAAATTTGTCTTCAATTTTTTTTATTATTATTATTATTATTATTGAGTTTATATTTACTACTTCGATAATAAATAATTTATCTTCAAGTGAATTTCCTTGTCCATCTATCAAGATTTTGTTTTACTTAAAATAATGTTACTAAAAGCAATTTTCTGATATGAAAAGATCAATAGATTGTGTGTAGTTTTCAAAACAAAGAAAAACACTTATCCATTGTTACTATGTGAGCAAATTTTTTTAGCATCAACTAAATGTAAACAAATGTATGTGATTTTTTTTTTTCAAATTTATAAAGCTAAACCACCCATCCATCTACACATTCTATAATAATGTATGAATTTCCTTTATTACATTTAGAATTTTATTGAAATTTAAATTAATATTAGAAATATGTATCTGTTTGTCTTTATATAACCAACATCGTAGAATGCTTTTTTCACTTTTTTTAACGAAAAAAATCAAAATAATATTTTCATAACATTTTTGGAACAAACAACATGAAAAGTTTTTTTTTATTAAACTCGATCTGGTAATTTTTTTTATAAAAATATATTAGTTTTTTTATTCAAAAAGAAAACTATTGATGATGATACAACTTAATTTTAAAAAAACACACCTCATATCTACAGATAAATATAGCTCAATTGTATTTATTACTCTCGTTAACGCTTACTAATTAGGGATATTAATACAAAAAAAATGGCTGTAATCTTTGACATATTCCCAACGCTATTAATTTTAGGCATTCTACGACTAAATATTTGTGTTTTTTTTTATATGCGAACTATGCATAACACATGTAAAATATATTGAAACTGGTAGTGAAGACGAGAAACACACATAACAATAACATCGAGCTTCTAATCAGTTTACAGTAGAGAACGTAATAATTATATATATAAAAGAGATGAACTAAACACTATAGAAATTACTAGGAACCAAGTGAATGCAATTTCAAGTTGGTTTTTTTTTTAATTTAATCAAAATTACTATAAAAGAATAGCATACTTATTTATATTCTATATTTTTTTTCAACGAACTCCAATTCAATATAAAATTTAATTAAATTCCATTCTGATTAATATAAGGAAAGAAATTAATCAGAAATAAACATAAAAAACAGAAATGGCAAAACATTTTAAGTGCTATTTATTTTTAAACATCATCGCGTTTCTAGTGTTAATGTTTTTTTTAAAAAAAGCTCTTATTTAAGAAGATAGAGAGCGCTAGTGTATATGTGTGTGAACATACATATATATATATATATTAATCACAGCCATATTCAATCCACTAGTGGATGAGGCCTCTCCCCGCAGGAGGGAGTTGGTCTACTGCTCCCACGCTGACCAGACGAGTTGGGAGAGGATATATATATATATATATATATATATATATATGGAGAGAGAGAGAGAGAGAGAGAGAGAGACAGTGAGAGAGAGAAAGAGAGAAAGAAAGAGTGTGAGAGAGAGATTTTCTAAACTATGAACTAAATTTGAATATCTAGGATCGCTTACGGAACCCTTATCTATGAAATAACACTCCCAAATCAGAGTACAGTATCTCACGTGAAAGTTATTACTTAAACATGCATTAAAACCACATTTTTGAGAACATAAAACATCATATTTTCTACTGTTTTTAGCAGTTATTGTCAAGAATAATGTTTTTTTTTACAGAATCATGTTATTTCTTCTTATTGTTTTGTTTTTAAATGTTATCATTTTTCATTGTTGCCAGATCAATGTTTAGTTACTTCTTGAGAAATTCATTCTATATATGTTACGTAATGTTTTCTTTAGTTCTTTGCATGTTCATTACATTTACGTCACAGATAAGGTAAACAGAAATCCAGCTTGGAAAAAAAATGTTATCTTTACCAATACGCAAAGAATGAAAGAAAGAAAGAATTAATATAAAATGAGACTCTCCAGAACTAAATAAAAGTGAACTGGCAACACTTAAAAAAAATGATAAAATTTAAAAAGCAAAACAATAAGAAGAAATAACATGATTCTGTAAAATCATTATACTTGATAATGATAATGATAACGTAGCGTTTTATGTTTAAAAAGTGTTCTTTTAATGTTATTTTAGGTAAAAATATGAGT